>VXAC01007637.1:638694-649145 GCA_013399225.1 Rhipidura dahli | reverse complement strand
AAAAAAAAAAAAAATTAAGTATAGAAAGAGTAGCTGCTTGGCTCTTGCTGTCATTCACACCAAGCAGTGAGAAGGGACACAGAGGAGAGCAAGGGTCACTGTATCTGCCCTTTTGGCCAGACCACGGCGAAGTTGCCACAGTGTAAATGTCAGTCGTGTGGTTGATTTCATACCCTGCTGCCCACAGACAACCACATCAAAATAAATATGCATGCTGTGGAGAATAGCACTTTGCCCTTTGTGAACTCCACAAATGCTGCTTTGCAGGTTTTGCAACCCTGTGGCTGTGTATTTTTTTGCAGACTGGGAGGGAAGTGCTCCTGAGCCTCTCATGGCTTCGCCTTACACTTCTAACTGACTGGGAACACCTTGACTCAATCATCCCCTTAGATCTTGGAGATCTGAATTCAGGACTTATGTAACTTGGCAAGCTGTCCCTCATGCCAGCAGATCGCAGTGCGTAGCACTCCTGAATTTCACAGCACCCCCCATTCTTGTAGCGAATATCTTTCCAGCACCAGCTATGATTTATAAAGTGGTGTGCAAGCTGCTGACTGTTTATACACTCATGGACTTAAATTGATCCAGAACAATTTCCTATGTGTCTTATGACTTTGGCCTCCGAACTGGAAGCAAACATGAATGAAATACAGTGGCTGTTGCCCAGGGAAGGATCATTCTGCACTGATGGCAAATGCGTGGCAGCACCTGGGGGAGTTAGAGAATGGGACATGTGCCAGGCTGACAAAGTGTTCCTCCTTACAATTTGATAATTACAAATTCAATGTAACATGAACATTAACCACCTGAAAGAGAGTCCATGAAACACATGGTTTTACCCCATAGTTCTCTGGGTACAGAGATCTTCTTAAGAAAAGAGTAAAAATTTGACTGTTACGCAGAATGTCTGTAAGCCCAAAGAAGAGAAAGGTCCCTTTTTCTTCTAAGACCATGTGTTTCTACAGCTTCTCTGAGGAACACACAGCTGTTTGGCTATGTTGCCATTTTGCCTGATGAGCATTCAACCGCCTGGCAGAGCTTGTGGGCCGAGGCCAAACTTTGCTGCTTATACTGGTGTTTACTGTAGTCTTTCTAAATTCCTTTTATGAACTATTTTACTGTGTATGCAATAATACTCTGCTTTGCTTGAAAGATTCCAGGAGCTTTATTTTGCCTCCCCATCCTCCTAATGTGAGGAATGCTGGTAGTAAAGGTCACACAGCCTTTCCCCTTTAATCTTCAATTGAATAAAATGTAGGAAGAAACAGGAGAGGTAAAGGAAGCAAGGAGACAGAGAAGAAAAGTTGCAAAGGAGAAAAAAAGAAAATGAAACTGAAAATAAATAAATATGGAAATGAAATTAAAAAGGCAAAAGAAAATACATGTCAACAATGTTTAAATATAGTTGCTTGCCTGCTTAAATTCTGAAATTACTCCACAGTCTCATAATAGGATTAATAGGTTTCAAAGGACTAATAATCACTAGTATGACTGAATGCCTTTAAACTGCTTCTGCTTAGTCAACCTAGGAGGACTTTCTGCTCCCCTGATTGCCATACACATGATCCCTTTCTTTGTGAGCTCTAACCTTTCATGGGTCATTTTTCTTCATGCTTTTCTCTTTGCTTACTTTCTCTGAAGTCTAAGGCTTCTGCTTTCCTCCATGCTCTGAAGTGTCTTTCTCTCACTTTCTGCTCCAATTCCCCCTTCTCTCTGATACAGAGGCATAAATGTGCTGCCTGAGCACTTTATGTAGGTACTCCTGAAACTTCCCTATAGGGATGGCACTAAACTCCATGACAAAAACTAAATTCTGCTAGTGCCATAACCAAATATTGCAATTTTCTCCACTGTAGCCCAGCTTTCCTCACTGAGGTGTTGGCCTTTCATGTCACTGTTAGTTGTTTGCCTTTGGCACAAATTGGATGAGGCAGAGAAGGTCTACCATTACTCAAATCCTGCTGCTTCACAATCAAATATGAGGTTCATTAAATTCCTCTTACAATGCTGGGTTTGGTAGCTTCCTTATCTCTAGTAACCAGGCATTTCTCCCAGTTGTTATTAAGTTCACTTACAACCATTGGTAAGAAATGCTGAAGTCAAATTGCATATTTTATGTGTGAAAAATCACATACTGAGCTCAGTTCTGTCTGTAAGGAAATGCTGTGCTCTTGAGCAAGCTTTGCTGATTGCACAGAACTCTTGCCTTTTCTGGCATTCATTAATTTTCTGAAAGCCTGAGCAACAATCTAAATGCTTAAAGACCAACCTGGATGGACAGGAAAATGACAGGCAGGTGTGACAACCACTTCTGAGCCAGGATTCAAAAGTGTGCCTATCCTAACAGAAGAAAAAGCAGATATACCCTGTTTACTTCGCTGAATCGAGTGTCAAAATCCTTTTTTCTTCCTTTTCTAACTCATAAAATTTGAAAACCATTTTAATTTCACAGACATGTCACTTGCTTTTCCTAATAACAAGCATTCAGATGCAGATAAAAACTTCAAGTGCTTTTAATATTTTTTTTTTGGTGGTAATTTGTTTTTTTAATTCTTCATGATCTTTGCAGTCTGTGAACTGATGCACCATTCTCCTTTTGCTGGTCTTAAGATTCCCTAAAAACAAATATATCAGGCTCATTGAAATTCCCCAGGAAGTAGGCAGCAAGTAGATGGTAGGTTCACAAAGTGACAATTCACACAGTTCTGCTTAATGTGAATTAAACACAGGACACTGCAGTTAACAGTTTACAGGGGCTCAGACCTGAGCTACACAGCTCCTCTCATGAGGAATGAGCTGTAGCACCCCTACAATCCAGCTCAGGAAGTCTGCCAACCCTAGGTTGTGGAGGCCTGGAGCACATGCAAATGAGAAATTATTCTGCCCTGCCTGGTCTTTGTATTCTTCCTCCTGTGGCAGGTAGACTACAGAGCTGAATGAACTTTTGACCAGAACCATTACAAACCCATTTATATTCTGAAGCTTTGTACTGCCCTGGACTCCTCCACACACTGGGGATTCTCACTTTTCTTTCAACCTCTTCCCAGATACTTTGTATTGACCAAGATGTTCACGGATGTTGGAAAGCATTTGAATTAACTACCTAGTGTTGATTCTCCCTGTAGACCTAGGTACAGATCTTAAATGGACTTTATAAGAATATTTATTAATAATCAAGTTGTTTTGTTGACTAAAATGCCATGAGACTTTCCTAGTAACCTGGTAAATTGGCATATGTCTGAGCAATTAAAAGTTGAGACAGACTTCTCTGAGAATAATTCTAATGTACGTTAGGGATCCTTCACACCTAATTTCTAATATCAGATGTAAGCTATAAATACAGCCCCCCTTAACTGATGGCCTGGCAGTATCAGTTTCCTGCATGTGTGCTTGTTTTCCTTAGCCCTGCTTAAGAGTAGTACTTTGCTTTCCCTTTTTTAAAAGAACTGACAAATTTCTGAGTGAACTGAAACTAAAGAAATTTCTGAGGTACTTGATATTTCTTTTTCTATCTGAGCAAGACAAGCATTTATGCAGGAGCCTTAGCAAAAAGTAATAAATAAGTAAAAATCCCCTATGTTACTCTTAAGGACAGAGGTTTTTCTAGGCCTTTCCATAGTTCATTCCCATGCCAAGTACAACCCAAATCTATATAAATGCACAAACACCATTACAAAATCAAGGGGTTTGATACATACAGAAATGATAAATCCTGCTCTAGAAGCAGTCAAATGACTCAAAGATCACTGATAAGAAGAAGGCATTAAAGGCAGCACATCCTTGCCATACACCAACAAGATTTTCCCTGCTGGGTGACCTACCTCAACTAACCGTCAAAAAGAATTAGTCTCAAGGGAATGTTTTGCTTATAGATTTATAAATGTTGACAATAATCCTAAATGGATGTTAGGGGAATTGACAAATCTCAGCATTTTTCTTGATGTATGTGTGCCTGGGGGAACTTTGGAGGCCCCAGCATTCATTAAAAAGAAGCAAGCCATTGACAGCTGACAGGGAAAGACAGGTAGCATAGCTAGAAAAGTAGAAGCTATTTGTTGACATAAAATTGTGAAACATAACCTGATAATCTAGTACTTTCTTCCACTGTTGTTTCTAGGCTCACGCAAAGTGTACAGACCATACAGTCTAGCGTGCTTAGTGAAACAATAAATCTGCTTACTCTATAAATGGCTTTATTGTCAAAGTTTGAATGCTCAGGATAATAATGTTGGCCAGATTAAAGCTGGAATTAGTGCTTTAGTAAGGATCTGGGGGGCAGCTGAGGGATGTATTTTTGTTTTTTCTCTGTATGCATACATGTTTTCTTTTTCCCTAGAGGTCACAGCACATGTTAGAACAGCATCCTCTGGAAGAAAAGAGTTCTGAGCTTTGCTCTGTCTTCTTATCTTGACAGAAGTGAAAGAAGGGGAAAGAAAACAAATGAGAAAACTCAGAAGTTTAATTCTATTTTTATGCTTGATTTTGAGCTAAATTGTTGCTGGGACCACTGACAGGGAAACTTTTAAAATTTATCCAGGAGTCTGAAGAAGAGCTTTGATTAATTTTCCTTGATGGTGTATTAATTACAACTAGCTTTTCTACCTAGCAGCCTTCCACTTAAATATGATTTGATAGTAAGTGAAAAATAGAAAAATATGACAATTTGAGATAACACTTATAGATTTCTTTTGATAGTGAAATGAACAAAAATGCTGAAAAATGGAATTTTGTCTTATTGAGAAATAATATTTTCTAAAGTTTTAAAAAACATCTTCAGAGGTTGATTGCTGGTACTCTATAATCCAGATTACTGTGAGTGTATTTGTAAGTTTGTGTTTGAAAAGAGTGAAATACACAGTTATACATAACATCCCTAGGATGGAAATGTCAGCACATGTCTTGTCTCCTATTTCCTACTGCCAGAGGGCACTTAACATCAAATTTTGCAGTATTTCACTGAAACCAGTTTTAAACAAAAGTAGCAACAGGTCCTCCAGCACCCCTGGGGCCCACAAGAACACATGTATTTCCTCTCTTCCACATTAGCCCTTCTCTTAAGGAAAGTGATTAAGTAGCAGTAGGAGTCATGGCAGTGATACAGACCATGTCCCTTATAGGCAGCTGCGCGGATAGAGACTGATCATACTTCTAATGTTAGAAGGCAAAATAAAAGATAACATAGTTATTTAGAGAGGAAGGAAATTGAGAAAAACAAATTTGGTGATTTTGGCCAATGTCATATAGAAAGTCTATGCAAATGCGGGAAATAACTCAGATCTCTGAGTTTGTCCTTTGACACTTATCTCCTTGTGCTGCTCCATTCACTTTTGTTGTTTTACTCCACCCTATATTGTATTTCTGACAAATATTAATAGAGTTTCTGTGTCCACTTCCCTTCACCGGGGTTAATACTCTACTCAGGCTAACCAGAGGTCTTGCAGCTGATATTCAGTGGGACTTTCACAGTTAATGTGCAGCAGAAGGAAACTACATATTGTGGGGTTTTTGTTCTATTTTTTTTTTCCTGAGAGTTTCTCCTCTATCACAATCATTTCTGTGATGTTTTCCTGTTTTTATCTGTTAACTATGTGTCAATAACTAAAACCAGTATTTGAGCAAAAGCCCTACCAAATCTTGACCATTTTTTTGGTGAGGCAATAATGTGTTTTTGAATGGAGCCCCAGATGTCTTTTTAGGATGCACTGTAAACTTATGTTTAATTTCCTGTCTACTACCAGCCTTAGTCCATCAGTATTGCCCTTACTTTCACAGATGTCTACATATCATGGAATATTTGTATTTTGGATTGTTTTCCCCAAGAAGTAATAGCTTCCATTTTACAGGCTGACACTCAACGTAGTGCAACACATAACTTTAAACTTTTTTTTTGTGTGTGTTATTTTTCTGGTTTCAGCAATGCTTTTTTTCCTTCATCGTGAGTGTACATATGGAGGCTGGTTGTAAAGAAACAGTCATATGAGTAAAATCCCAAATTCCAAGTAGGTGGGTGAAGTACTTTACTTCTGTCACCACCGACCCACCCCTCCCTATATGCTGTTTTCAGAGACTGAGTTCAGAGGCACCAAGGTACAACCTGGCTCAGCTGCCCACTCAGTTTAATGGAACCTAATGAGTTTTCAAACGGATGGATTTTCATGGATCTCCTGACCCTAGGAGGAAAATGATGTTTTTAAGGAAAGAAAAGTACCTAGTGGAAAGGTTTAGTATGTGTGTGTATATTGGAGAAGGATTTATAACCAGGCTTCATGCTTCACCTATTGTGTTAAATTGTTAAGCTCTCACTGACTGGTACATTTTAGTACTGCAGCTGACATACTCCGTTCATGAGAGCTTTGCCTCTTCTACAAGATGGTCTCCATCTCACCCTGTAAAATTAGGCCTTTGACATAGGACATTACTGCATCACTTGCAGAGGACAAGAAACAGCCTCATTTGAAAATTGGTGGAGAGCTACCCGAGGTGTCCTCTGGCCCCCACTGACTGTAGTGGGCTTAAACATTTCCTTCTCCATCAGAAGCCTAACTTAAGCCAGCTACAACAGTGTGAGATGTCTCCCACCAAACTGTTTGTGCTTGTTCTTAAGCCAAACATTTTTTCATCTCACCAAACTCTCTTAGCTTTGATGCTCTTGGTTTGCCTCTCATAGTCACCAATCACTGGGCTACAGCCCCTGAAGCCCAATGTGAACAACTTCCTTGCTCCCACAAAATTAATTTCAGATGTGTGTAGCTAAATGACATAAGAAATCATCTTAATCATGGGTGTAATTCATTATGAGTGGACTAACACAAGGATCTCTGTGTCCTTTCAAGTCTTACATGGGCCAATGGGGCAGGACTTCACCGGGAGTGAAGAGATGTTTGAATCAGACATCATCAGAGCCAGGCAACATCTGTGTATGAAGCAGTGGAACTGCAGCACACTCCAAGCCCCAAGTATTTTGGATCTTAGGGGAAACCCTTTGCCTCTGCTTTCACTGCCAGGAAAGCTTGGACACTTAAGTGTGGAGTCTCGTATTTCAAAATAAAAAAGGTAATCAATGACAAACATTTTTGTAGCTTCTCTGAGAACACATTACAGAGAAAAATCATTTGCAGCTCTATGATCCAGCTTTTAACTCCTTTCTCTCATTTCCTACTCATGATGTCTTGGCAACTGTTTCTGCTCCAGGAGGTTTTTTTTCCTCCCCCTCCCGCTCTCTCTGAAGTCTCTACACTTGCCAGGAAATAAGCAGGCACTGCCTCCCCCCATGCCCTGCCCCTCGGGGCGAGGCACCTCGGGCCAAGGGTGAGGAATAAATGCCAGGAGATTTCCTCCCGATTACCAAAGGTGAGTGATGGAAACGAGGGAACATTAGAAACCATTGCAGGAAACAGATATCATTATCTTTCCTAGTTTCTCACAACAACAACAGTTACCTGGGGCACACCAGACATTTTACTTCATGTAGCAGCTAATTATCAGAGACCGGCGGTACAAATACTGACAGCAGCTGTAGCTTGTATAGAGATCAGCCCTGGCTTGTGTTCTTTCCACCCACTATCTCTTCCAGACCTGGTTTGTAATTCAGGTTATATCACTTCAAAGAATTTGACCTTCCTCTCTGTCATCCAGCAGCAACACACCGAAGCAAAGGCGATGGGTTTACATTGAAGTAGAAGAGAAATCAGTTCAGAGATTTAAATCCTCAAAGGAAATAGTTTTTCCTTCTTAGAAAATCATTCCCTATCTACTGCTAAAGGGTGCTGCCTGGAAGCACAGATGATCCGTTTCTTCTACATACATAAAAGACGGGTTTAGATGATACACTAGAGATGCTTTTTACATATTCAGCAGAATTATTCTCAGGCGAATATATTAGGTATCTATTGCTGCTGCACACTAAAAATAGAAGTGTTAGTGTTTTGGATTTAACTGATTCAAACACTGCACTAAGAGAAACAGATGCCCCATTTCTGGGACTCACATGGTGAACAACTAGCACGAAAGTTTGAAGCAACACAACCTGCAGAAACAATAGAAGCATCACAAAACCACCTTGTGGGAGAGCAGGGAGGATGAATGCTGCAGATCACTATCTATGGCATCCTTAATACAGGATTTTTTTTTTTTTTAACCATTACTTTTCTCATTATATAATCCAGCACATAAATGAGACAACTACATGAGGCTTTCCAGTATCTCTTGCTGAGTTACTGAAATCTGCTAATACCCTCCTGAATGCTGTGACAGAAGAGTGGAACTTTCCTCGGTGTGCAATTCCTCATGTAGAAACTGATGCACATCTAACACAGAGACTCCCAAACTGCTGCCTGTGGGCTGGTGGTGATCCACATCATCACCTCTGACCTGCAGACACACTGTGTTTAAATTGAATGCTAAAGGTGCATCGTGATTTTCGCTGATGACTGACATTCGTTCAGAATCCTAACAATTTGGGAATAACAATTTGAGACCTGTCACTGATCAGCTGTGAGCAAGATGCTTCACCTCTGTGTGCCTTTGTTTCCCTTCCAGCACCATCTGCTTTGCTTAATTAAAGCGAAAGCTCCTCTCTGTAAAGACCTTCCCTTCACAGGCATTTGTGAAATGCTTTTCATAGTGCACCTCCGAATTCATTCAGGACACAGAGCTGCCAAGCTAACATTGATTGCTGCTATTAACAATCTCTGTTTTAACTTGTCAGCTATGACAGCAGTATTACTAACAGCATAGGAAACTAAACTCCAAAGAAGTAAAAAACCAAGCAAAATTTAACATAAAAAAGGACTCTGGTCTGTTTGGGGTATTGCCCTTTCAATCAAATATGAAAAGAATCCTTACATCCAAATGTGAATGCTAAACTATCATGATCTTCTGCAGATTGCTGTGGAGTGCAGCAACCTCTGGGTGTGTAGGATACTTCAAAGCACTTTGTTTTGCAAAGCATCATTTTTCATATAGTCATTTGCATGCATTTTTGCAGCCCTGTTTTTCATGGATTTTTCAAAATGCTAATTTTTGCCTACTCTGCTATAATCTACTCAGAGTTTGGGTGGGATCTACACAAGGGATGCAAGGGATGTACAAGGGATAATATCTGGAAGAAATCAAAGGCAAAGGCTGTTGCCTAGTTTTAGCTGCAGAAATAAAGCTGTTTCAACGCAACCCTAATTACAGTTTTGTGGTGCTTTGTCGAGCCTTGCTGATAAGTTTCCGCGGTAAACAGCTCTTTATTGTTCTTTCACATTCAGTCACCATGGCAACTAACATTTTAGGGTTTGATCCTGAGAGATGCCAAGCACCTGCTTCTGTGTCAGTATCTATGGGAGAGGAGGATTCGAGACATCTTAAAAGATCAGTCCTTTCAATGACAACAGATTCACTACAGGAAAGAAAAAAAATAAAAAAGATATGAGGGAAAGAAAAAGCTTTGATGTGCCTTTTTGGAGGAAATTGAGAAAAAAAAAATCACAGGTGAAGCCTGGCGCCCGTCATACCTTGCAAACATACACAGTGTCTGACTCATGGGTGTAGTACAGTACAAAATAACATAAAACTCACCTCATTCAAGCAAAACAAAGCAAAACAAGACACAAAACAAACAACAACGAAAAAAGAGGTCTAACGAGGCTAAGGATCAATTCTAAAGGAAATGCAAGTCAGAAACAGAGCCGCAGAATGTCACTAACAAAATGTCGGGAAGATTCATTCCCTTTCATTCATTGCCAAATCCTTCATTGCCTTCTTATTGTGAAAAAAAGATATTGCTTGGGAGGTCAAACTCAGGTGATAAACAGCTGAGCAAATTTTCTATTTTAGCGTCTGAAAAATCCCTGAGGGACTCTCTTTTGTCTTTCCTGCTTATGTTGACCTCAAGCTGTTGGTCAGAGCCTGGAGGAATCACTCAATTTAGCAGAGTAACTTTTTTTTTCTGTACAGCTCCATTTCCTCTGAATTTATCTCGATGCCTCAGCAGGAAGATAGAAGGTTTGTGTCAGCAGTTAGCAGATAGTTTGAATGTAAGCAGGTGTGAACATACCAATTGCTTCCTTATCTGATGCTGCCTGAACACGTTGGAACTAAGCAGGGAATGGCTTTCCTGCTCTCCGGTCCCTCTCCAGCTGCGCTCTCCCGCTGCCTCCCCGGCACCCCCTTCACCTGCCGGGGCTGCGCCAGAGATCCACGATCCACCCAGCCCGATGCTGTGCCATGTGCGGCACTGCTGACCTGGGCAATCTCATCAGCTGGAGGGCAAGGTTTTTGTTTCCTCTGCTTCAAAACATTGGTCCGGGTTCTGTATAAATGCCCACCCCCATCCGAGGGGCACGGTCACCTTCACCTGCATCAGCATGGTGGGACCGAGGCAGCACTTCTTCAGAGACATCTTAGAGGGAGTGAGTCAACTTCTAGGGGTTTTCATTTCTTGTTAAATTAAAAAAAAAAAAAAA
>VXAC01007637.1:450851-638661 GCA_013399225.1 Rhipidura dahli | reverse complement strand
AAAAAAAAAAAGCATTCTAGGTCTCTACTTGCAAGTCATCTAAATCAATGGCCCAGCTAATTAGAATGGGGAACTTGTATTCATGCATGTACAACATTGCGAATTTAGGTATTTTGTCTTCAATTAGCCCTCAGACTAAAAAAAAAAGTTAATAAGACCTCGCAGCATAGAAAGAAGTAGATTCTTACAAGAATATCTCTTGTTCATCTCTGCAAATATGCACAAGAGAAGAAATCGGTTCTTCAGATGACAATTTGGGGACACCTTAACTGTAATCTTTGTATCTTGGTATTGCTATTAGTGGTAAGATTAAGGTGAGGTTCAAGATTTTTATTCCTTTAAAAGATTTTTCTCAGGACACTAATTTTTTTTTTTTTTTTTTTTTTTTTACCTTTCTTTCTTGCTTTCACAGTCCAGGTGTAAGAGTAACTGAAAGGAAAACAAAGATTAAGCAATGGTAGAATTGAAACAAAGCAATATGGGTTACATACAAACCATGGGAGATGGCTTCGTGGTGGACTTGGCAGTGTTAGCTTAACAGCTGGGCTTGATTTCAGAGGTTATTTCCAACACAAAGGATTCAACAATTCCCTCAGATCTGTGTCTACCAGTGTGTCACCTTTAAAAATGAGTATTTTCAGATAAAGTCACACAGCAGCCTACTAGACTACATGACTCTAGATGTTTATGAAGAAAGAGTATCTGCACACTTACAGTTAAGGTACAGATAGCTCTTGGTCCTGTACAGGGAACTGTGTATAAAGAACTAGCAAAGAATGTGTGATGTAGTATCTATAGTCATCCAGGGTTACCATTAGGGGACTGAGTTAAGATTCTTTGAAATATATGGAAAGACTGGCTTCACGACACTTAGGTCAGGTAAATTTCACAAGAAATTAGCTGGAAAAAAGTCCAGTGATCTGGAGTAGATTCCCTCTTCTGTCACCTATCTCACAGTAAACTAATATGAGTCACTACTTAAACAATGTTTGTAAAGAAATGTCCTGAAAGAGATGAAATCCACTGTTAAAAATGATGATGGAATTAGGTGTAGTTTAGGGTAGGAAGGATAGCAGCAAAAACCAGCAAAAAACATGGCTATATTGCATTTGGCAGCAAAAAGCATGTGCTATATTACATGCCACTAACTTGCAGGTGAGCTGCTGATGGTCCAGTTCTTCCTTCTTTGTTAAACCTGTAATAGACTGAAATATTATTCATGTCATTTCAATGACTGGAAAATCTACATATGCAATGTACACAGAGCAAAACTGAGCATTAGGGTGCTACTATTAAAAACAAAATAAGATATGACTTAAAATAACTTTTGGCTCATCTTCCAGTAGAGAAATCCTTCTTCATGGAGCAGGGTCACCTACATTATTAATCCTGATGCAGTAATGTAGCTGTGCTACACCACGTGCAATAATCCAGCTGCAGCACCGTTCTAAGTGGGGATAGTGCTGCGTCACCGATGGGTGGGGATTCATCCATCTACATACAAAACAGTCACCCCAGGGTCTCTCTCTACCAAAAAAGATTGGCCCTTCTAGGGTCCAATCCATCTTATCTTTAAGCAGACTTCTAAAATAGGTTGAGAAATGCCCAGAACTGCCTATTTGGTTCAAACAGGAGCCTCTAATATGCCGAAATTTGTGCACTAAATTTAGGGGAAACAATTTTTACTCTGAATGTCTAGTCAAGGTTTTCTACAGTTTGGAACCAAAATTTTCCTTGTATTTTTAATTTGTGTAATGTCTAGTAGACCTTAGCTCTAACCCAGGACTGGTGATTTAGGTTACTTGGGCAAAACAATACTTGAAATTCAATGCTGTTACCTGCCCAGTAGATTCAGGTGAACTTTTGCCTCAGTGAAAACCTATGCTGAAACAATTTGTTCAACAGGTATAGTCAGACAGTACCACCACTTTACAGTCTCTGCTAAAGGCTTTTCCAGCCACAACTGCTCTTGCTTTCTTCCTTCATGAATGTTACTGCTCTGCAAATATTCTCTGTAGAAGGTTGCAGCAGCAATCGGTATATTTATGTCTTAACTATGGTGTCCAGGCCACAGCCACAGCTGAAAGAAGGCTCCAGGATTACACCTGATGGATATAAAGAAAAGTAGTTGTAATGCAGTGGATATCAGATCATTTACATGTACAAAGTCCAGAGGTTCATAGCTGTTGGAGTTGCCCAAGTTCTTGTGAACTTATTTCATGCTGTGTACTTACACTTCTTTTTCACATCCATTTTCCCCTCACAGCTGCCTGTAGTCTTAGACAAGGTAAAATCATGTCAGCAGTGCATATGTGTGTGCACCTCACTTTTTCTCCTGTTTTCACTCTAAATATATGTTTATCTCTATGCTGAGCTGTAAATCTGTTCTATGTGTCCAGGGCATGTGTGTGGAGAGGCCAATTTGCTGGTTATAGCAGGTAAGTGGCCAATATTTCCACTAACCCAGTAGTTAGCAGAGCACTATTCTGAATCCTTTGGCAACTTGTACAATCAAACTGCAGCAGTAGATTTAGTTCTAAGAAGTACCTCATCTTTACTCTGTGCAAATTAAACACCAGCTGGATGTGTGAGATACTGAGTGACACCCCCCTCTCCAAGAATATGACCCAGCACTTGGAGAGGAAAAGAAAGATAAAAAGGAAAGGAGACAGAGCTGTCATGCTGTTCTGTACACAGGGGGAACCTCACACAGCAGGTTGCAATCTGAACTGTCCCATTTCATTATGCCACTGAGGCAGACTCCTGCAGTGCATTACTGTTTTAAAATAATTTAGGAAATATGAAAATATATTGTTATTAAATCATTTCATTACACTTCAAAAACAATTTTCTGATGTCCATTTTTTAACATAATAAAGACTGTCTCTCACCAGCGGGGACTGGCAAATGTATATAGCCTGAGTTTCTGTAATAATATGATTAGTATGGAAATGGAAATGGACTGTAAATAATACTTAGGATGATCTTTTATTCAACCACATCAAGGAATCACACAAAAGCTTGCTCAGACTGACTTCCATGGTGTACAGAAAACATGCAAAAGTTTATCCATAGAGGATTTTGCATGATCAGCCTAAAGTTATTCCTAACAAATATTTATTCATAGTATACTCTCAGTTAATTTCATTAATTTTTGTTGAAATAAAGTGAAAACCTTGAAGACTCATTTAAATGTGGAAAAAAGTGGTTATCAGATAATATTATCTGATTAGTGTCACACAACCTTTATTTTGCAGAAAAATGTATATATGTAAGGCAAAATCAACTTAAGTAATATCTGTGTTCATATGACACTGCAGAAGCACACAAAAAACTTTATTCAGAATACTAAATTCAAATATCTGCCTATGGAAATTTCTTTTTGATTTCAAAAAGCATAAACCAAAAAGGAAAAGAAAGCTTTTCTTAGTCTGCTTTAAAAGTTGTGACAAATTATTTTACAGTTATTTTAAAAATAGCCCAGTAATAGATTACTAATTAGATTTTTTTTTGTAGCATTTTTTTACTTTTAAGGCAAAAATATATGCTGTTGATGTTAATCAGAATTATCTGCAATGCATGCATTTTTCTCAAAGTGCATAAGGGAACTTTCTTTAATTTCTTATCATTGAGCTTTATTTATGTATAGGGGTTTTTTATGAGTTAGATGTACACTGAAAATGCCTCTATGTGTGAAAATAAGTCAGAAGCCTCAACATATATTACTTAGAGATGGATGAAAAATATAGAACTGTCACTGGAACTTCATTTGTGTTTGCACCTAGAAGCTTTGAAGAAAAGTTACTGGAAAAGGGAAGCCTTTAAGGAGCTATGCACTTGCATCACCTCATTTTTTCAAGATACTGTAGAATATAAAAGATCTGGTTTTAGACCATCTTATGACTAGATGTATTTTGAATTTCAAACAGCTGGAACTTTGTCAATATTTTCCTCTATCAAAAGTGGTTTAGAAGCTGGGCCCCTGTAGGGGAGCCACATGTGTGGTGAATTCCTATGAATTATGCACAGCCATTTTTATTCAGGAACAGAGAAACAGACTTTTAAGAACTTAAATAATAAGAAGAATCTGAGTTCATCTTCCCATTCCCTTCTTCCTGTTCTGTGTGCACTGGATATTTCCAACATTCAACTGCACTCATTAGGGTTTTCTTTGGGCTTGGCCTGAGACATCCTTGAGACAATCTTTGATACAACTTTCTGGAAGTTAAATTTCATAGCTGTTATGGGTGTAACAACTCTGAATGATCACTGCCAGGAGTGTTTTCAAGGCCAAAGTCTTCAGGCCGAAGGTCTATCCTTGAAGCTTAGATTAGTGTTTTAACTGGCTTTAAGCACCATCTTAAACTGATAATAAAATAATAATAATCATAATCATCTTATTTCATTTCTCTTCTGCACATAAAAATTAAAGGAAGGAAGAAAGTAAGACAAGTATGTTGAGAAAGGAAGTTGAAAAAGAAATTGCAAAAAAACCCAGAAAGAAACAACTAACAATTAAGGATTTGGGTTTATTATATCTACTGAGCAAAATTTTCTTTTAAATTAGTTTTTTTTTTCAGTAAATTGCATTAATTCAGAGGTGCTTGTACTGGAGGGAAAATGCAAGAAACAGAATACACGTAGGTCTTATTTTATCAGTAATGGTATCCAATTAGGAACTGTCATTTCCAAACAAATCAAAAAATAAATGAAAACAGTAATAGTACCCCAAAACTTTAGTGACCACAGCAGAATTGCTGTGCAAGTGCCTCACACTGAAGCTGATTTTGAAGCTGATTCTGTTCCTCCAATATGGAATGTGCATCAATACCAACTCAAAAAAAGAGAGATTTACCTGTGAATTGCAGGGCAGGGAATTAGCAGCACTTTCTTTGATGGGGTAGTTCTTGCATTGTGCAAAGTGCGTGGATTCAGATATTGCGGTTTGGAAACAAACCCCTGGAGAGAATTTCTTTTGGAGACTCGTGAACTGCTACATAAATCGTTGTCATCCAGACATTTGCTGATTATTTAGGTAGGGACCATCTACAGCAGAAACTCTTCCCAAGATGTTAATTATGAGATCTTCAGGTGGGAAAAAGGTCTTTTGTCTCCCACTTCTTTTACCTCTGCAGTCGTTCTTGGTCTTTGTTATACCTTAGCTGTTTTGCATGGAATTAAACTTTGATGTTAACTACTGTTGATCTCTCTTCTTTGACCACGAAGGACTTAAAGCAAGGTGAGGTGAACCCAGTTCCTTGTGTGATTAAACAGAAGGCAATTCCTTTGCCTCTTTTTCCCTTTTTTCCTCATTCTATTGTAATACTGAAGCAAACAATTGCTATAGTGCAATCAGTTGTCAATTGCTCTGTGAGAAATAGGTATGAAAATCCATGATGCATGTACTTTGTAAACTTCAGAGTTAAAGATGCTGCTTAAAGAAGGAGAGATGCAGTTGTGACAGTAGGGAACATTAAAAAATAAAAAAGTAAAAATAGTTATTATGTACACGGAAAAAAAATCTAAAAATGTTTTTGACAAAAAGGAGAGACAAGGCATCTTCTGTGCTTGTCTCAAAGGGATTTTAATATTTTTTTGGCTTGATGTAAGTAGGACCAAAACTGTTTCTGGTAGTTTTTTAGATTCTGCTAGAGATTTGAGCTTATCAAGTCAACTAACATCATACATCAAACACAGTCACCATTTCTCATTGAAAAACTCTAAATCCCGTAGGTCTGTTACCAATCAATAACAACCCAACTGGCACGATTCCCTGGAGGAAGCCCGTGTCACATCCCTCCTGGCAGCCGACAGCTGCGGTGGGGAGGGCGCTGTTTGTTCCCGCAGCTGCGGTGGCAGCGCGGGAGCTTCACGGTGCGCTCCGAGTCCACACCCGCTGCTGCTCGTGCACAAGAGCACTCCAGAAGGAAGTCAGGCACATGACACTGTAATAGAGTTTTCAGCTTAGTCTGATTGCATTGCAAACACCACACATATTGAAACACTCTGGCAGCTTCCTAGTGCTCACAGTGAGGAGCCTGAACCTTTTGACCTCAAACATCTTATTAAAGCCTTTGCTGGACTGTGTCTCTGCAAGGGAAAAAACCAAGAAACTACTGGACTTTTCTCCTCTATAATTCATTCAAGTAAGCCCGTGCAGAGTAGAGTACCTTGGCTTTGATGTTAAAGTCTCCTAATTGGAAGGAAGTGAAGTGTTAGCCTGTCAGGCTATTAGTCTCTCATCAAATACTTTAGGAGATATCCCAACACTGAAGTTCTCACACCAGCGCAAAGAGAGCACGGAGTGGCCTGGTTTTTGTTAAAACGTTTAAACTTTGCATCTGTCTAACAACTTCCCCCAAAATTTAATATACATGGAGTTGTTCCTTGGTATTTCTTTCCTTTTATCTCTACCTTTTTCCTCTCAGAGCCTCCATCTTTTCATTGCCTACAGCATATCAGCTCCTGTTAGTAGGAATGTGGGGGATAACTGGTGTAAGCTGTAAAGTCTTGGGATTCATATTACAGCCCTGATTCAAACCCAGGCATTGTGTGCTCACCTCTCTGCTGTTTGGCTGTGAAACACCTACTTCTCTGGTGGTTTTCCTCACAGGAAAGTGACCTCTCAGAAGGGTGTCCTTACAATAAACAAATCCAAAAAAATCCAAATAAATCTGAAGGATGGTTTTGTTCTAAAGCTTCAGCACAGGCCTAGGCTTCTACTAGTTGTTCCGTTTATAGTATTTACTTGCATTAAATCAACTTGAATTTAAAAATGTGTTGCTGCTCTCCTAATTACTGGTGTTTTTCTGCATTACAGATTGGGTATCCAAATGTGAGGATGGAGTGTTTCTTTTTTAGGCAAATCCAACTAGTTCAAAATGAGAGTTGAATAGAGTCAAAGTCCTGCAGGGATCTAACTAAACTCCTTCCAGAACCGTGCAAAGTTGAATTCTGTGTAATTTCTATTCTTGGTTTGACAATAGCAACCAAAGTATAGCAATGAAGGAAATTTGTGAAACAATATAAAATAACTACCTGAAAGGAAATTACTGAATTGCTAATGCACATCCTTTGGATTTATTAAGGTAGTTATTTAGTCACATCTGCTCTATTTCTTGGTTTACAGTATGAGCCTAAAGAAATTTTGTACTCCCAGTGTCAATGTTTCTGTTCTACAGAGTTTTCCCCATTTTGATTTGCTTAGTAGCAGACTTTTACAAATAAATTACCTGTGGCATTTCATGCATATCTTCCATAATGCTAAGTTTCCTTTTGTATTGCAAGATGATGTCCATATGAAAGCAAATCTAATGCATCTGTGCCCTTACTATGCATGTCTCTTGCCTGGCTGAATATGGCCCTGTTCCTGTACAATTACAATAGTTTCTTTTTCATGCAAGTCTTTGATTGATAGTCAGATCTCTCACTTTAGCTCACGCTTGGTTTTGGCAGCACTTTCATCTGCTTTTGGATGGGTCATGAGCTTTGTCTTTTAAAACTTCTTTAAATTTCCCTCCACTGTTTCTTTTTAGTGATCTTGTTAACTCCTTCTGTAAGTCATTCCCATCTCCGAATGTCCAGTCTTTTGTCATTAAATATTGTAGGGTTTCACACCTCATAATTATTTTTATGACCCTGGTTTTTTTAATTTGGAAAAATTCTTTTTTTCTTTGATAGCTTAAACAATCAGGCCCAAGAATTTCTTTCACTTTAGTAAGCCTGATCACTATTTAAATATCCAGGCTCCAAAGATATCTATGCCACTTCATCAAATTTGTGTGCTTCATGATGAAGGAAACTTACCTGTCCAAGCTCATTACAAAAATCCTCTCAACAATCATCTTCCATTCAGTTAGGCTGATCACAGGGCTGGGTGCAAGAGCTAATGACTACATTATTTTTGACACTTTATGCATTATTCTGAATGAGAATTTAGTTCAATTTGGCTTATTGTCAATAGTTTTGTTCTTTCTTGACAGTAGATATTTATATCGTTTGGACTTTTCACAGAATAGGAGCATGAAAACCAAACATTGTTTTACTCATACAGCTACTTTTTCAAACAGATTCAGTTTGTGTTTGGGTAAGCAACAAAGAGCACTTACAAGTCACTGCCGGTGGTATTTCAAAAGTGGGAGAGCATTTACCAGGTTCCTAGCTGTGATCAAATACCACTCCTGTCCCTACAGAGGCATTACATCTCCCATGTTTGTACCATTAGCAGATGTCACTACAGGGACATAGATCACTGTGGAAAATATTCAGTTTAACAAGATTTCAGAGTGATCCACAGAGAACTTAATGAATAGTCTTTCTCATAATCATTCATTCCCCTTTCAGGACAACTTTGTCATGAGCTATCCCTTTGACTAGTTCCTTCTGCATTTTGTGTGTACCTTATGTACCATCCTCTCCAATTTGGCTCATAAACATCACATATTTCAATACTGAATGCCTTAGTGAAGTCCAGACATCTTAAACTTGCACCTTAAATTTATATTAAATAGTATTGTCTTATCAGAAAAACAAAATAGTTCAATGATGTGGCTACGGAGAATTGATGTAATATTTTATTTTATTTATACTTTTATAACTACTTATTTTTCCCACTCTTTTAAAATTTATACCTGGACCAAAATCTTAGCTGTTACACTCATTATAAATATGTAATACATTTTCTTGAAGGTGATTATTAATGACCAAGTAAAGAAATAGTTTATCTATTCCTTGCAATGTCTTGAGTTGTCAATTACTGAACTCCAGCTTGGGCTTTCTTTTCTTTGATTTTCCCTAACCTGCCACACTGCCAAATAACCACCAAGACTGTGTATATCATTTACAGAAACTGTGAGTTTATAATCCCTGGAGTACATAACCCTTAGCACAAGTTACTTCATCTGGATATGTGCTGACTTGGAGCAGCTGAGAACCTCTCCCTTGTGTTCAGATTTACTGCCCATCTGGAAGACACTGAAGCTAGAGTTTATATAGAACTGGGTCATAACTTTAGCCACATTAAAGAAGAGATCAGAACAGGCATATATAGAATTCCTTTCAAGCTGTATTTGCTATTAAACTGAAAATAGCTCCAATTTCCAAAATGAAGGTAACCCTCAAATGGAGCCAATGGAGAGGGTTGGTGAGCAGGCTGTGAGTCACATCAGCGCTTAGTCACGGGCAGCATGTCCTCATCGCAAGCAGAAAGTGTGAGTGTGCCTATGCATGACTGGCATGCCTCTGCTGGCTTAATCTCAGCCATGTGGATAAAAACCCCATCAGGAGAGCCTGAGCCCAGCAGGATTTCAGCACGGGCCCTGCAGCCCCTTGCTGCTGCCGCGGGATGAAGGCAGCTCCATCGCACCTCTCATCTGGCACACACACACACACAGCACACAGCCAGCAGCCAGGCTCTCTGCAGCTGCCTGGCACACCCAGCGTGTCCTTCTTGAGAGGTAAGAGCTCTTACAGAGCCTTCTACCTTGGCTTCCTTCATGTTTATTTTTGTGGCATAGTAGTAAACACACAGCTTGTCAAATTGCCAAACCTTCCTCCAGGAAAAAAGGGCCACACAGCTTTTGAAAGAAAAAATTACCAGAAAGTAGTAAGTAGTAAAAGTCTGAAATTTCCCAGAAATGGCCAGTCTGAGGAGGAAACCCAGCATGGAGCATTAAACAAAGGATTAGTTTAGAAATTATGTGAGGCCTTATGTGAGAAATTATGTGATAATAGCTTCTTGTAGTTTGACATTTGTGATATAGGCAGTGACATCAGTTCTGCCTACAATTTACTATTATTTAAAACAAACAAACCAAAAAAAAAAAAAAAAAAAAAAGCAAGATTTTCAATTGGATTAGATGCATAGTGTATAAAAAATACATTCAATAATTATAATTTTTATGGCTCATAAAACATTGCATATGACAGCATTGTCAAAATCTGCCTTTCATCACTGCTGCTTCTGTAGTCATGCTAGTGACATCTGAGTGCAGAGTATGGACAATATTTGCTTGAATACTGAGATTTTGATAGTGCATGAAAAACTTCTAATCTGCTGGTCTGGAAACCTTTGTCCTGAAAGTCAGTGGTACTTTGCTGTATCATTCATACTACTAAAATTGTCTGATCAAGAAACTCCTGTATTATTTCCACATTTATCCCCTGTCCCTTCCATTCTCTTGCAAATTAAGTATTCTAAAGGATGTTTATGCATTGGCTTCTTATTTACTCTGTTAAATGGAACTCACCACATTAAAGAGAAACAATTTCTCTTGGTCCAGAGTACAGGATTCCCATATAGCTTCCCATCACTCTAGCCATCTACTTCAAGCAGAAAGTTGCTGCTGCAAGCTGTCATTTCCTATGTGCTAAATGGATCAACAGAAAATGCTTGGCCACAGTAATAACTGCAGGGAACACAAAAGAATTTTAAATGTTACAGTCTAACAAGTACATTACTTCATTAGAAGAATAATTTTTGATCTCAGCTTATACACGTCAGGACAATCTGACTCCTTTCTTAGCATTAAACTGGGAGCGTTTCATATTTAAAAATGCTATGCAGGCATTAACTAATCAATCAGTTTTCTTATTATAATATTTTATCCTGTTCTGTGGTGTCAGGTTTGCCATATTTCAAACTACTACAAGTGCCAATCAGAAGATGTGAAGTGTCCCTTTTGATGCTTAATACCCTTTGTTTTGCTTAAATTGTGACTGAACTGAATGTTCTTGCAGCCATGGTTACATTCCTGTCATCATGTTTTCAGAAACACTGGATTTTTATCTCAAATATAGTCTTGTAACAGAATTCTGTGGCACTGCAAAGAATAAAAAAAATAAACCCTGAAGCATTTGTACAGTAAGTCATAAGAAAATTGTCATTTACAGCACACAGAAGAGAACAGAATTGTCTGTTGCTGTTGGGAGGAATCTATAGTGATTATTCAATCCAATAACCTCACCAGTCTGGGCTGACCAGAAGTTAAAACATGTTGTTAAGGGCCTTGTCCAAATGCCTTTTGGACACTGACATCCTTGGGGCATTGACCACCTCTCTAGGAAGACTGTTCCAATATTTGACCACCCTCTCTGTAAAGAAATGCTTCCTAATGCCCAGTGTAAACCTCCCCTGGTAGAGCACTGAATCTTTCCCATGTGTCCTTCCCCTGGATCTCAGGAAGCCCACAGTACCTCCCTCTCCATTTTCCCTCCTCAGGAAGCTTCAGGAGCAATGAGATTGTCCCTCAGCCTCCTTTTGCCCAGACTAGACAAACCCAGAGCGCTCAGCTGCTCCTCACAGGACATTCCTTCCAATCTTTTCCCCAGACACTTGCCTTGTGTGATTTTTCTTGGTGCTTTGGAAACAAAACCCCATTTTAACTTCTTATATGTGGCTTATCTCTTTAGATAAGGTAAATGAGTATGATGCTACTAGTTTCCCTGAAATTATTATATACTTCCAATGAAAATCTTGTCTTGGGATTCCTGTAAAATCAGAGAGAACTCCTGTGTTCAGGACAGATTTCAATGACTGTAAGTGCTGACAGACTAATGTACATCTTTTGTTCATCTAAGGGATGAGCAAAAGAAAATAGTTTCCTTTTAGTTCAGTTTAGGAAATGAAATTAGACCATTATCCAGCTTGGCAGTTTAAGGCAATGAGAGGAGTGGTCAGTGGTTTTGATTCCAGCATCCATTCTAAACCTACCAAACTCCACCTATGGGCTATGTGCCAGCAGCAGCACGTGGCAGTGGGCTGGACACCTTGGATCATACAGGAGGTGCAAATTTGTATGAGAGTTCTCTCTTAATTGCTATTAATCATGTTTACATTTTTTACTCTTAGAACAGTACTGATAAAAAGTGGAAGAAAGGTAGAACAATGAAAGCAAATGAAAAAAAACAATATTTGACTTTCATTTTGTAGCCTTGCCCCACTGGCCTTTAAAGACATTACTCTAAACCACTTGAGCTTGTGAATAAATCAGCTTAGCTCCACACCATGTCACATTCTTGAGACTATTTAATCTTGCTTTGGGACCATGTTATAATTGTTATAATCTTCCTGTATTCTGTTACTCATTTACTTACTTGTTAATAATACATTTTACTCCGAATATTAGGAATGTGTCTAGTTCACAGAAGTTTCTAATAAGTGTTGTTTGTTGTGCTGCTTCTTTCAGTGATTATGAGTGTGGTATGAAGAACTGTACACAGACAGCTTTGTAGTTATGTCACACCTTAAGTAGGCAGCAAATTACATAGGTATATCTGAGGTTTAGCTGTGGTCCAGGCCTCTAGATGGTTTGAATGGACATAGCACTGAAACAATCCCCTCTGAAATCCATGAAATAATCTGTCTCCAGGCATGTGGATTGCTGCCAAGACACAATTTTTGTCAGCAAAGTCAACACTTATTGTCCAGTTATCTCAAAAAAGGGTGGATTTTTAAAATATTTTTCATAGGTTTTCTCAAAATTGCCTCAACAAAGGAATGTTTGATGGTCACTCCAAGAGCTGTTATAGAAGTGCATTTCAAGGATAATGAAAATAATAAAGGGCTTATGTTCTGCATTCTTGAGGAAGTTCATGTCCGTGTTTGAAATATTTTCTTATACAGTAATGGCATGATGACACAGCATACTGCTGTGAGAGTATCTATAGCATTACTATAAAACCATCTGAAAATTTAAGAAAATTCAAATATTGGGGGTTTAATTTGGTTTGTTCATTTGTTTCCCATGTAGAGAAAGTGTGGTGTCAACACCAAAAGTGCTTGCAGTAGATTTGATTGGAGCTGTTCCCAGAAAGTGTTGCACTTAAGAAGTTTGGCCGGATTTTGTCAGAGCTGCTTGGTAATTTTCCACCTAACTGATCCATATTTATATGCAATTCAGTGAAGCTCTGCTCAAAAACTACCCAGACCATCAATGTCTTCTACTGAGGACATTCTTCAAGAAGCAAATCTTATGGGCACTTTCATCTCCATGTGCTGAAAGAGGAGCTGGTGAGGGAGAAAAACTGTCCTGGCTGAACAGTTTTCTCAGCCGAAGAAGAACAGATAACTTTGGATGGAACCTGGCGATAAAAAAAGAAGGGCTGGAAGCAGAACACCAGGATTCATCCCTCAGTGCTGGGGAAGTTCATGGAGTAGATCACTTTGTGTGCCATCATGTAGCATGTACAGGGCTGCCAGGGAATCAGGCCCAGTTTGCATGGGTTTAGGAAAGGCAGAGCCTGCTTGACAAACTTGATCTCCTTCTATGACAGGGTGATCCACTGAGTGGATAAGGGAAAAGATGTGCATGTTGTTTGTCTGGGCTTTAGCAGAGCCTTTGACAACATTTCCACATCATTCTCCTTGAAAAACTGGCTTCCCATGGTGTGGATAGGGGCATTTTTTGCTGGGTGAAAAATGGCAAATGTCAGAGAGGGGTGGTGTGTGGAGTTACATCTGGTTGCTGTCTAGTTGCTAATGGGAACTGGGGGTTACTGGCGCCAGTCCTGTTTTATATCTTTATTGATGATCTTGATGAGGGAATCAAGGTCACCCTCAGTCAGTTCACAGATGACACCAAGATGACTGGTAGTGTTGATCTGCTGGAGGGAAGGAAGGGTCTGCAGAAGGATCTGGACAGGCTGGATTGATGCTGAAGCCAATGGTGTGAGGTTCAACAAGGCCAAGTGCCAAGTCCTGCCCCTGGATCACAACAACCCCTGCAGTGCTACAGGTGGGGGAACAGGGGCTGGAAAGAGGCCAAGAGAAAAGGAGCTGATGGTGCTGGTCAGCTGTGGCTGAACATGAACCAGAGTGTGCCCAGGTGGCCAAGAGGGCCAATGGCACCTGGCCTGAGTCAGAAATAAGGCTCCCAGCAGGACCAGGGCAGTGGCTGTGCCCCTGTACCTGCACTGGTGAGGCCACACCTTGAGTGCTGGGCCAGTTCTGGGCCCCTCACTACAAGGAGGGCATTTAGGTGCTGAAGTGTGTCTGGAGAAGGGCCGTGGAGATGGTCTAGAGACTAAGTCATATGAGGAGATGCTGAGGGAGCTGGGGGTGTTTATCCTGGAGAAAAAGAGGCTCAGGAGTGACCTTATGTTTTCTAGAACTCCCCAAAAGGATGTTGTAGCCAGGTGGGGACTGGGCTCTTCTCCAGGCAACCAGTGACAGAACAAGAGGAAGAGACCAAGGGAAATTGAGGCTGGGTATTAGGAAATATTTCTTGATCAAAAAGACTGCCAAGCATTGGAACAGGGAAGTAGTGGAGTCACGTTCCTGAAGGTATTTAAGAGATGTGTAGGTGTGGCAGTTGGGGACATGTTTTAGTGGTGGACTTGGCAGTGCTGGCTTAATGGTTGGGCTCGATGATCTTAAAACTCTTTTTCAACCTAAATGATTCTGTGATTCTATGAGAGATCAAGTCCAAGGACACACTTTACTTGGCAGAAAGGAGGTATTGATCTTAGAAGAAAAGGCAATGATTGGGCACCATGAACCTCTATCAGTTATCAGACTGGTAAAACCAGAAAAAAATGCAATTAAAGTCAAAGGATTTACACTTGTAGGTAATACATTTCAGAAGACAATCAAGTCTTGACTGCAGATGTATCTTGAGAGACAGGTATGTGTTTTACATGGTTTTAACAGGATAATTGTCTTGGTGTTTTTCTTGCTTCTCTTTCAAGAATATCCTTGGCATCTGGCTCCAGTTTTGCAATAGGTAATCTGCTGTTTTTTCCCCCTCGTTTGTGTGTCTCTAACTATGTGACCCTATTTCACCGCATTGAAAGACATGTAGATCAGTTCATAGGCTATAGTGGAACTGGTATTTCTCATCCATAGTTCTCATGCAATTTAACATATAAATATCCTCTCAAGACTGTTTCTCAGGAGGGGGGTGAGAGGGTGAAGCCATGTGAAGTGCTTACTGTATCTGAGAGAAATACATCTGGTGAGGCTGTAGAGCGCATTAGCTCACCAAGGTGATGAAGTGAAGTTTGAAATGACATTTAAGTGCCATGAGGGACAGCTGCAAACGAGAGCTACTGCCTGTGTAAGGGTTTTTCTTTCAGCATACTGAAAAGCTTTAGTTATTCTTGCTAACCTGCTGCTAGCCCAATGGGACAAGGTTTATAAATATCGAAGGAAGAAAAATAAAATTATGTGTCCTCTGCTTTAACACTTTTCACAGTAGCAATCTGATAGAAATGTGCTCATGCCTAAAAGGTGGTGTTGGGTTTGCCTGATGGAAACATGTCACATCTCAACTCCAGTGCCTCGATAGACACAAATCACACCGTGGATTCTACCCAGCTTAGAGATATACTGAACTATAATAATATCAATAGCCCAATCATCAAAAGGGGCTCTCTGACGCCTTTCCCCTCTTCGTCTTGATTGATTTTCCTTTTATAAAGATTTTTAAAAATATTTTTTACAATATAATGGAAAAGAAAGAAGAATATTAAGATATGTAACAAAAATTTTTATATATATATTAAATATATTAAAAAAGTTTTCTTTATATAAAACCAATAAAGATATCTGTCCCGTTTGCAAGGTGTTTTGAGGTAGAGCAAAAAGAATAAAAGCTACACAGTATTCACATATAGTATTTTAAGGACAAATAATGCTGATATGAAACAATTCTGTAGATTTGGCAAAATCAAGGACTGAGTGTTTTCACCTGACTCATGGTCCCCTAGTATCCTCTGCTAGAGTAAAAATGGGCTGAATTTTTCAATCCTTTCTTCATTAGTCTATGGCTCCATGACATCTTAGATTAGCCTAATATGAGGTCTCATTAGACTTCATACAGTTGGTTACATTTTTAATTTGGTGAAGAAATGTTTTGTGTGCATCCCACAGAAATAGTTCTGTCTACAGAAGTAACCACATTACAAATTCAGTGATTTGAAACTAAAGAAATGTCATGGTGTGCTACACTTTTAAGTAATTTCACAGTTTAGAACATTTACTGTTGTTGCACAGAATTGCCCCAAAATCCTACTAAGGACCTTTTTCCCTCTTCTACTGTATAATTAGAACTACAGATTAATTTGCTAAGTACTAGTATATTACCACTTTTCAAAGGTTATTGTGTTACTTTTGGAAATTCACACTGAATGATTTTTTTTTCTCTGAAATTAATGCCAAAAATCATACCAATTTCACAAGTCCAGGATTTTGTTATGGTTTTATATAAAGAATTGAATATTATCATAATTAGTATAAATGTGTTAGATGTTTTATATAGAACTCAAAGTGGTCTTGCACAAACTTCAGAACTATTTTTAACAAATATTGCAGGGATGCATTCACTATGTTTTGTGTTTTCCCAAAAAAATCACCATCAATTCTTCAGCATTACCAGTTATATTTCTAGCTGGCCTAAGCTGAAAAAAACGCAAATTTTAGCAAACACCAAAGGTACAAACAATGCACACACTGACTTCTCCTGGGAGCTTATACTAAAATGAATTTTCGAATAAATTATGAGGAGTAGTGAGATTGAAATAAACAGCAGAAACCGATTTTATACAAATCCTCACAGTATTGGATATATATATTTCTCTCCTGAACAGAATACATAACAAGTCATCTTTGAAAATTGCGAAGAGTGAGAATTTTCTTAAAAATAGTGTTTCCATATATAAAAATGAACTTAAAAACAGAGGTGGAATTCCTCCAAATCCTCCCCTTTTCAAAAGCTCTGTACATTATGTTATGAATTTCTGACACTTTGGTGCAAATCAAGTCCTTAGCAAGGGCTTTGATACTTGGCATTCTATAATTTATTTAATATCCCTACTCTTAATAGGGCTGTAAAAGTAATTGCTTTGGAGCAGCTCAAGTGGAAAACAAATCTTTTTGGTTTCCCAGAAAAATATTAATTTGTGACACATGTTAAGGAATATGTTCCTGTAGAGTTGGAAAATGTGTATGAGCTGGGTTACTTTATGTTTCTGAGGTGACAATCAGTTGCCACAAAAAATTTTGACACTCATTTTGAAGATAAAAAATCTAGAGAAACACATTTGGTTAGACTCTCCCAGACAGTGTCAGAGGTATTAGATTCAAAGATAAGAGTGCATCTGTAAAAGTGGAGGCAGGTTTTCATTATGGGAAAACACAGTTTCAGTTCAACAGCAATTTATATCAGTGCTATGTGCTACTGCTGTTTGTCAGTAGGACCATGTAGGTAAAAGAAGATGCCAGGAGTGTGGAGAAGCAGACAGCTGAATTGATAGAGAGCTACTAAGAGAAATAGTATGCTTATGACAACAGTGTCAAGATAGCTCTGATAATTAACCTAATTTTACACAAAGAAAATCACAAAGTGCAATTCAATGACGCAGTGATCTATGTTTGCTTAGCTGTGTATTTTGGAAGCCATGGTTGAATTTCAGGATATGGACAGAGACCTTTAACTATAAATAAATTTTAATATTATATTAAAATAAAAACAAACCAATTGTTGAACAGCCACCGAGGAAAGGATTGTGGTATCATGAAGGCTGGAATGGATCTCCAGAGGGGTCCAACCTCCTGCTCACAGCAGGGGCAGTTATGGGGTCAGACCAGGCTGCACAGGTTTTGGAACCCTCAAAGGATGGATGGAGCCTGCCCAGCCTCTCTGGGCAGCCTGCTCCACTGCTTGACCATCCTCCAGGGAAATGTATGAGAAACTCTGGTTTACTGAACTGATACTGTGATACTGAGGTGGCAGTCATCTGTTTCACAGGTGAATACCAGTCCCTGTGTGTAGAAACAGCCAGAGAAGCTATGGGTGATTTTCAGAACAGCAGCAAGGTAAGAGAGCACAACCAGAAAACCCAATTATTTTGGATGGGGGTAAGGAAGAGCATTACAAATCCATGGATGAAATCAGCTCATAAATTTAAACTGAAAAGGAATGGTAGTAACCCTTTTAAATTTTCAATTCTTTTGAGAAAACTACTTGGCCTAATTTCAGCCGGAGAAATCCATTAGAAATCCTGAGAGAAAGGGTGAGCCAAGCCAACCACTTCAGGAAGATATTTAAACAAGGCCCTGTGCCAGTAAATGACTCAGTAAGCCACAGGTTTTTTGTGTGGATTTTTTTTCCTCTCAAAATGTTAAGTCACAGACAAAGTGCAGAAAGCTGTAGCAGAGATGGAAGGAACTGAAAAATCTCTTCATTACAGCTGAGTGAGGATTTTTCTGCAGGAAGATCTTACACTTTTCTACAAAATATAATACTTTAATTTTGTCCCAAGAAAATTGAAGCAAAACCTTTTATTTTAAATTATTTTAATTATTTAAATTATTTATTTTAAATTATATCATAATGCTCTCTTTTAATTTTTTTTATGTGGCAGAGATCAAGATTTTAATTTCCAAGTTCACCTTTGTTCTCTGAACCTCTAGTGGTTCTGTTGGAGAGCTGGGATGCCTGACAGAGCCAGACTCTGCACCCTACCTCCATTTCCTCTCCTGGTCACCCAGGGCATTAATTCACAACCACACAAGTCAGGTAGGTAAAAGCACAAAATGTGAAGATACAAGTTTAACCATCTATTTTTTTAACCACTCTTTTTTTGCTGAGCACAGTACACATGTATTTTAGGCACCCACTGTGTGACAGATGGAGGTTTGTGATGCTCTAAGTCACTGTTCCTCCTCTGCCTTGCACCTGGGCAAAACCTGCCCATGTCTGTTTGACCAGCCTGTTTCTTCCACTGTAGCTTTCTTTACCACTGTGGGCTTTGGTTTGTCGTGTTTGTCCTCTGAACAAGGAGAGATTTGTGTGGAAGATGTTCGAGCTGTGGCAATAGCAAGCAATTGTGAGCCCCAGCCAGATGGATCAAAGGGTGAACTGATGACACCTTTACCAGCAGATGCCACAGACTTCATGACTTTGAGGCCCTAAGGGTGCTTTGGGTGAAGAGCAGAGAACATCAGGCTCTCAGATGACCTGGAGATCTGCCTGTCCCACCTGCTGAGGGCACTGCTGGAAATGAATGCACCTGCAGTCAGATGTAAGAGGGAAGAGCAGATTTTCTGTGAAAGCTTTTACCACATGTTGATGTCTCTGGGGTTGCTTATGTCTACTGTATCATTAGTTTGTGTCTTTCAGAGTTCAATGAATGATCAAAAGACCTACCCAAAATGCAGATATTTCAGAGGGAGAAATAAGCCTATGTTTTCCATTTCATTGCTCTCCACATATGTCAAATTCCTGCAGAAGAGTTCTAACTCACCAGAGTTGACAGTTTATCACTGTAAGGTAAAATTCTGAGAGCTCTGTTTTATTTGTCCTTGTCAAAAGAAACCAATATAATTGTATAATTATGTCATCACAGAAAAGCATCTTCCTCATCCAGGTTTTCAGCTTTCATGAATTTGGTTAAAAAAATCAAACCAAACCAAATTGCTTTAGCATCTGGCTTGCACCTTTTTAAAAGCATGAATGTAATTTCTTCATTTGATGCTGAGGATTTGTATTACAGCATTTAGGGGAAAGTGATGGACTCAATACTTTTAAAACAGGAACGTGACAGAACTGCATGCTGGTGAGTGTGGAGGGCAGGTAGTCAGTGCAGCACCAACCCTAACAGAGAAAAGGTCAGGTCTCCTAGGAAGAAGGCTGGTCTTGAGCTTCTGCCTCAGAAACAACTAGGCTTCTGCTGCTCCTTAAATGATTCTACTTTGTGCTGACTTTTACTCAAGATGCATTACAAGATGCTAATTCTTCCCAAATTCATTTACATAAATAAATCAGGGATAAGAATGCAAATGCAAAAATCTCAAGGATATGAAAAAATTTACTTGTTATTAATTATTCTTTGTAGAGAATATCATGAGCCTGGGAAAGAGGTGATTTTGTTTAATATTTGCAATGATTAAAAAGAAGGAAGTCCAAACCAGAAATATCTACACTTGATACTTTCAAAGGGCCAGTTTCAAAAGGCTGATAACAGTTATGAACCAGAACAGGCAGGAGGCAGAATTTAATTAAAAATACATGAATAATAATCAGAAATTGTTTAGGAATACTTTAATAGGTATTCAGAAATACATACTTTCACATCTGTGAAAGGCCACAGGGGTTGAAACCCCAAGCTGATTTTGGAAATGAAAGCAGCTACACATACATATATGCAAAATTTGTCTCACACGTGTATGCACATGTGAGTAAACTGAGTGTGTACAGGTTGTAAAAAAGAAGATATTGCTAATAACAGCAATAAATTTTATACTAATGTTGTAGAATTTTAGAACTGACAAGAGAGGCAAAGAATGCTTGACCATCAAGCCTGCCAATTAAAGCCTTCTGAAAGTTTTCGTATTTATTTTATTTTACATACAATTTCTTTTTTTGTGTTGCTGGGCAGAAAGATTGAAAAGACAGGGAAGTAGAAAGGCAACTATATTTTACTTTTCACACATTTGCCTGCTTGAATCTTCAGAAGATGGCAAACGGTGACAATTTTAGTTAGAATTTTTGATGTTGGCAAGTACTGATAATTGATCTACAGCAAGATGATGCACTGGAGAAGGAGCCCTTAGGTTCCTTGGTGGTGGCTTTCACTGACTCTAAGATCACTTGAAGAAATTCCAGAGGAAAAAACACAGACAACGTCCCTCCCACCCCAACATTTTTTTACCATTTCAGTTGCCTTGCACAAGTAATAAGGAGTCCATTAGGCTGACATCAACCCCGGGGCAATGATGACTGATGATTGTTTAATACAGAATTAGAAGAAAATTAGCAGAAAAACCACCATTCATGCTATCTGAGCAGATAAAAATCAATCCCAAGTTTGAATGTGTAATTGTTACAAGCAAGACTGCTGCTATGATGGATTTCAACAAAGTATTAAATTTGGAACTAGTCAATATTTCAATTATGAAGTAATTAATAAAATCAGCAACTTGACGTCAAATGAACGCATTAAAACCCAGTCAGTTTAGACACAGGGAGATATAACAGTAAATATGTTTTAATGTGTCAGATTTATTCTTATGACACATGACACTTTTGTCAATGATCTGAAAAATGCACAAAAAAAATTTTGCTGGAAAAGACAGCGGATTACTTTCATTAGATGTTGATGAATTCACAACTTATATGGAAGATATATCACAGCATTGCACTTCTTCATAGAAAGGGGTGCAAACAGAAAAAATATGTGTCCATCAGCCATGTTGGTTAATTTTTAAACCTAAGCTCTTACCCCATTCAAAAGTTAGATGGTTTTTGTTTGGGGTTGAACCTCTGTTCAGGAGAAGCAAGCATAAGTGTAAGTGGACAAATTAGAAGCTTTGACAGAGAAGCAACACAGAGCATCTACAGATATGCCTCTCCTCTGCTTATCAGGCTTGTCATCATCCCAAAACTTCAACAGCTCTAGTCTAGTAGTCTCATATTAACTGTATGAATCAGTTTAAATCAGCCACTGGGAAACCCTCTATTGCTGCTGAAAATGCTAGCTCTTAAAAACAGGACATGCTTTAATAATTTTACTTGCAATTGAAATCAAAGCTGCAGTAAATTCTGTGGCAAGCGATCTCATCTCTAAATCAATATTAATGCACAAGACAGCAAGCTTCTTTACTATTATATATAGTTACATATATAATAGGACCAGCCATTACATGTTACATTAATAGTCATGATTATGTTATTCATCTGGTTGATGTAGCTAAAACTCTCACGCAGGCCCGTGAATGACCCCCTGCACCAAAAGAAAAAAATTATCACTACTCACTGGTAAGATAAAAATTGGCAGCACATAAGGGATGGTTCTCATTTCTGTACACCTCTGAAAGTAGCAGGAAGGTCACGATCAGTAGAAATATGTGAGGAACTCCTAAAGATCAAAAGGCAAACATGCCTCTGAAATATTTTTTCAGTGTCGCATCTGATTTTAGAATAGATACATGCACTGTTTTAACTTGGGATATCAGCAGACAGAGTTTTTAGCTGGCAATAACTCCTGTGCACACACACATATTCCTTCTTCAGAAGAAGTACTTTAAAAGGCACTAAAGCAAATCAAGGACTTTGAGATGTTTTGTGTCAGCTGCATGCCATTTTATCTTCCAACAAGAGACTGGGTGAGCCACTCGAGCTGTTTTTGATCCTTCCACAATTCTGCTTGTAATGTCCCCAGATAATTCGGTATTAGGAAAATGTCACATCAGACACAGATACACAGAGCACACACTTTGACAGTGTTCTAACCATAGGGAGATTGACTATGCAACTACTTATATGGTCCTAATCACCAGCCTATCAAGCACCTCAGGTATTTAATGCTGCTGATTCCCACAGCCTGCCTATGAGGTAGGGAAGTTTTATTAGCATGTGCTCAGTCAGAGCCTTGTGTTATTTGATAAAACAAAATAGTTGCTCCCAGTCACACAGAAGTTCTACAAGGAAGCCACAGATATGTTCCAGACACTAACTGCACAAAGATCTCTCTAGGAGAGATAATCTGGAAGCACAGAAAATGAGCTAGACCTAATAATTTAACACAGTTCACAACTTTGAGGTAGAAATTCTGTTTTTCTAAGTTCAAATGAGATAACATGCAACAGATCAAAAAGCAGACATCACACTTCTTAGTTCTGCGTAAATATATCCCCAAATCATTAAAGAATTCTATAAATTTAATTAAAACTGTTTCCCAATAGTGTCAATAAATCATTACAATTCCAGTTTACCAAATGGCTTCAAGGGAATGGAGTCAATAGCAGAAGGGATTCACCTGTAGCTGTTTGTATGCTGTCAGGACCCTTCAATTCATTTCAGATCTGGAGTTGGCTCAGAGCTGCCTCACACATCCTCACTACCTGGACAGCAGTGGCTTTTCATGTGTCATCTCTGTGCCAGGAAGGATGGGCACTCAGGAGAGAAAAGAAAGGGATTTCTGGGATATTAAAGGCTGAAAAAAAAGATTTCTAAAAGTTAGTATATCTACTATTAGACTAACTGATGCAGTTTGAGTACAGGAGCTTCTCTTTGCATTTCAGATGTGCTACACAAGGCAGGTGCCTTTGCCTACAGACTGCTTAGAAAAGTACAAGCTTCACTTCAAAAATAGTAGTCTTTCCTTTTGTCTTCATAATTTCTTATTTCTACATTATTTTTATTTCATTTACACTCTTTTCCCTTGGACCATACTAAAAAGTGTCCGTTTTTTTTCCCTAGATTGAAGCACTGCTGTTAAATATATTATACTGCTTAAATCCTCAGATGCTTCCTGGATTTTGCTGTTCTGGCATGTGCAAGCTTGCAACACTACAAATAAAAAAAAGAAATTGGAAATAAAAGGGAAAGTTTGTGAAAGTTCTGTAATTTATGATTATCTGACTGCATTTCAGTATCAAAAATGCCTTCATAATATCTTACTTTTTAGGAAAGTCATAAGGCACTGCTTCACACTGTTTGCTCTTGAAAAAAAGCTCATTTGCATTTTGCACAACAGGGAGTTACATGCAGCAAGGTGTGAACAGAGTAGTGATAACAAACCTTGAATTATACAAAGATGTAATTCAATTCACAGAATCACCCTGAAGCCTAAGTGCTTATCAGGTGCTTATATTTGCACAAAACTTCTCAAAGTATAAAGAAAAAACCCAAACACCAAACCAGGCTTTGCAATGCATTAGTTTAGTGAACACCTTTTCAAACTTAAGAGATGGGTTGAAACCGTGTGGAAGCTGGCCTTGCTTGTGAGGGTGGTGAGGAGGAGGACTAGGAGCTAGACATGTGAATCCAACTTCACAGTGACAATGACAGGACACCAGGGAATGGAATGAAGTTGTGACAGGGAGAGCTCAGGCTGGACATGAGGAAAATGTTCTTCCCTAGAAGGTGGTCAGTCACTGGAACAGGCTTCCCAGGGAAGTGGTCCCAAAAACAAAGTCTGTCAAAGTTAAGGAGCATTTAGATGACTAATTTATTTTTAGGTATTACTATCAGAAGCAGGACATTGGACTTGATGAGGTTTAAAGGTTCTTCTAGCTTGATATATTCTATGACTACTAAAGATGGATTTGTCCTGAATTTGATTCACAGAATTGGGAGAGTTTTTTTAAATTCAGCTCAGCCAGCTCCTTCAGCAAACACTGTGTCTTTTCTAGTTCATCTAGATTTTCTTTATTTCTGGGTTTCCAACTGTTTCATCAAATTCCAATATTTTAAGTGGAAAAAATAATGTTTTTGTGTTGTACCTTTTGCAGATCCATCAGGTACAGGTGCTCCACTGACACTGTGTTTTTAGGGATAGTTCTTAGTGTTTATAAATCCATTAATCGCAGTTAGGTAATCCTGACGTCTGTCTTCTGGTTTTAAAAAACATATGAAAAGAATACACTTTTTTACCTCTTCTCTGTGACCATTAAACTGGTGCCTTAAAAGTACATGACCAAAAAAGAGCATGACTGAAAATCTTTCTCTACAGGAAGGTTTTGGCTTTGTTCTGTGGTTAATGTCACCTCTCACTGACAGATGAACAACTTTTACAAAAAACTTAAAGGAATGATTATTCAAAGGATAGATGGTTATTGGAGAAAATTGGAGGAATTAGTTAAGGAATAAGAAAGATAATAAACTATTTGATTCAACAAACTGATAGTGCAGCAATTAGGGGGAAATGAAACTTTAAAATAAAGGGCTGTGCTGTCATAACAAATAAAAAACAAATAGAAAAAAAAAAGTCCAAGAGGCAAGAAATACCTTAAGACCAACAAAGAAGGGTGGTCCAACACATTTTCTGATAGAAATAGAAGAGATAAAACCCCTGAGTTTCAAGAATGCATTTTGACTCTTTAAAACAAGTTTTGAGGACAGTGTTACTCCTGTGATCTAAGAATTTTCCATAATTTCTGTAAAAACGTTGCTGGTAGCATCTATTGTTACAATAAAATCCAGAATAGCTACCAGGTTTTCTTAATCATTAATAAATGTGAACAAAATATAGACAATAATATTAAAATCACATGAACAAAATTAAATTAAGACAGCTCTGCCCAACTGTTTAAGTTGAATGAAACAGGTGTAAAGTTGTTTGTGGAAGCTGGACTGAGGGTAACCAGAAGGCCTGAGTATGACATTGTTCTCCACCTCAGGACTTTTGATAAACAGATGTTGATTTTTGATTGAAAATCTAGTGTTCAAAAATCACTTAAGGATAGATTATTCAAAAATATTTTATGAAACTGTAGCTTAATTTTGCTCATTTATTTGCTCATATCAATTTCCCTAAGGGGACAAAAATATTCTTATTGGTCTTCTGATTTATTTTGTTCTGCTGGAAAATAGAATTACAAATTTTATGAAGAATATGTGGTTCTGAGAAGAAAATGGACAAATAGAAATATTTTTGAAAATTAAGAGAAGTTAAAATATATTCCTCCATAGTTTTTGCCTATGAATGTGCAAACATTACAAAAGGGTGCTAAATGCATAGGAAGAAAAGCTTCACAGACTGGATTAATTTTATACCACAACATAGGCTCACCAGCACTTTGTTGCTGCCCACTTTTTAAAAAGTGTATAAATCAGTCATTTTCCTTCACTTCTCAGTCCAGACAACCTCCATCCTGTTCCATTATACTGCAATTTCTTGCTGTAACTGAAATGCAATACATAAGTGAGAGATGACTGCCCATTATCATATCTTTCTTCAGACTGAGATGAGTTTACTGCAGTTTGAAATAAAATTAACCACGTAGTAGACTTCACGCATTGCTCATCATGTCCAGCATCCTGAAGCTTGAGAAAAATCTTAGAAAAGTTGCTCAGAAGAAGTTTCTACCACAAATAAATGAAGGAAAAAAAAAAAAACAACCGACATTTTTAAGTACTATGAACATATGGACCAGTGTGAGCTTTTAAGATCCAGCTGCTCATGACTGAAGTGAACCGGGTCTGTTACAGGGTAATGTGATTCCAACTGCTGCTGCTGAGAGCAAAACATGGCCAGGGCTTACAAGAAACTCCGGAAACAAGGAAGCATTGTAATCTAATTACTCACTTACTCTTTCTCTGTGTGCTTCCCACATTGTTTCTGCCGATAATCAGCGACTTTCAGACAAAAGGTGTTGGTAAGTGCATGCAGCAGCCCCCCAGTATATTTGTACACAGGATTTGGGTCGTGTCCGCTGTCGCAACACTGTCCCTGAAGCCTTCAGGCACTAAGAGTGTGCAGAAGAAGGGTGGAGATTTCTCTAAGTTCAAAAGTAGCTGGTGTCTACTGGTGTTATAAACTTCAAAGTGATATAATTTGTTGATAAAAGGAATTGCCAATTCTGTATGGCAGACTGCGATTCAGGTATGACTTGGTGGCCACAAAATTTTTGGGGTTAGGGTGGTTTGGGTTGTATTTTTTTGGTTTGGTTTGGTTTGTTTGTTGTTTTTTTTTTTTGGGGTTTTTTTTTTTTTGTTTTTTGGTTTTGTTGTTGTTTTGGGGTTTTTTTTTTTTTGTTTTTTGGTTTTGTTGTTGTTTTGGGGTTTTTTTTTTTTTGTTTTTTGGTTTTGTTGTTGTTTTGGGGTTTTTTTTTGTTACAATTTGAGCTCTGTGAACCTGATAACTCAAAATACAAATCTGTTACAGAACATGGTTTCTAGCTGAAATAATAGCAGCTGATTCATCCATCTCTCAGTGTCCCTTGGGCAAACCAAACTGACATCGAGCACATTTAAGAAGAGTGAAAAAGAATTAAAACACAGATGTTAATAATTAATACAGGCATTGAGGAAAGATTAAGAGTGGGAAATGGAAAACCATTTCCTTTTAAATGCAGCTAAAAGATAATCATTCTGCTGCTAATGAACAATCTTAGATACATGGAACAGAATCTACCAATTTGCTTTAGTACTGAAATTACCTTAAGGTGTTTATGTTATTTTGGTAACAACTTCTAAATTCAGAGTAATGCAAGACTGAAAGGCACCTCTTGGATCACAGAAATCTATATACTGAGTCAGCTGTGGTGGGCAATGCTTTTATGAAGTGGCTAAAGTCCTTTTAAAAACTAATTTTGTTGTTGTTGTTGTTTTGATTTGGGGGAGTTGTCTCTACCAGTGCTACTGAATAAGCTGTTCCAGAACCTCACTCCTTTGATGCAGTAGTGAAGGTTTCAGCATATTTCTAGCAAGTTTTTGTCCATCTGTTCCTGTGCCAACACTGTTAGATTAAAATCCCTTTTTTCACCTCCTGGTACTAAATTTATTGACATGTTTATAGAAAAAACAACCTTATGCTTTTTTTCTTTTTCAAATCAGCCAGAGGAAGGTGTTCTAATTTTACACCTTGATAGTCTTCTTTCTGCCTTTTTCCTTTTTAATTTATCTGTTTTGCACCTAAGGAACCAGAACTGCACCCCATGCACCAGATATCACTGCCTTTTGCTACCTGGTACAGTTGCATGTTATAAAATCCTCCTACATTCCAGTGGGATCCTTCTATTGTGATAGGGTATTGCAGTTACTTGGACTGCCCAGCTCACAACTTTGAATTTTGGTTTCCCTTTCATAATGTCAGTTTTCATTCCTAGACAATTACTCCTGGCAATCCCTTTTCTTTTGACTCCATAATTAGTATTACAATCAGAGGTGAAGACTGTGCTTCATTTTGAGACAGATGGACATCTTTTTCTACTTGCTGCATTCAATAATCTCCTCTCTAGGGTATACAGAGTGGCCCAGCTTCAACTGGAGGGTGAGGAGAACACTTCTGTCCAGGGAACTGCATAGGGAGCTGGTGGCAGAACTCACCTGAAAAGGACTTCAAACTCACTCAAGTTGAAGAGGACATGGATGTCAAATGTCCCACTTTTGTGGCAAAGACATTGACGTTTAGACTACTGAGCAAAAGGCCACATCCTGTTATTTCTTCAAATGAAGTCTTTCTTGGAGTGTTTTCAGGCTGAAAATCTTGGGTTCAGAGTGGACTCTGGATAAAACAGTGTGGAAACAGGAATGTTGCCAATTTTAATGTCATTTGCACATGACATAAATTTTTATTTGAGCTTTGATTTTGTTAATAAAGGATTCAGAGCAGTTCCTGTCAAGTGATAGACTGGCAGCAGACCTGGTACACAGCAGAGTTTATTTGAATATAGTCAGAAATAATGTCGAAGAAAATGTTTTATGGCCTTTCTACCCACTTACCTTATTTCTGCTCTTTATACTAAGCCATAAAACTTCTGAAGTGTCCATTTACATGTTATTTGCATAAAGAACAAAATTTTGTTTCCATGCATAAAAATCCTGATTGCCACATTTAATGAATGGGAGGGATCACGACTGCTGTAAGGATCCCTAAATAAAGACCCTGTGCTGCATATTCTGGGGCATGGCAGCTTGAAATAAATGACATGTCTGCCAGACCCTCAGCTAGGGTGAGCTGCCAGGGCTCCACTGGCAGACAGAGGTTGACTTACACCAGCTGAGGATCTGGGGTTCGATTGTTATGTGGTAAGGGCAGTGCCTGCTTGACATGCAAGAAAGAGATATCAGATTTGTCCTAAGGATGTTCATGTACTTCCTTTGTTTTCCACCGCTAAGTTCCTTTGACATTCTAATTTGGATCCCTGAGATAATTTATAACATAAATACTGCTGAAGATAAGAGGGCACTGATTCCATTTTAAATGCATATCTCCTTCTTGGAGATCATTTAATTTCTATAGCAGCAATAATAACATCTCCAATAATGATGCTTTCAGGGAATATAGCCCATGATAGACTGTCACCAAATGAGAATGACATTAGATCATCCTTCCAGATTATGCAGTGCTCATTTAAGACTGAGGAAAACTGAGATGTGTGCAAATGAAACTGTATTCTGCAATATTTGATTTACAGAACTAAAGCAACATCTTCAAAAATATATTCAGATGAAAACCTGTTTTTCTGAAATCTAAAGTGTTGTCCTCAGAAATGATCATAAAAATTGCCAAGTTTACTTTATGTTTATATTCTGTATCTCTATAACTAAGTGGTGCTTAAAAGCTCTTGCAGAAAGAAGCTCTCTCATGTAATGCAGATGCAGATGCACAAAGTAAAACAAAGTCTCTCATGAAAAGCTTACTGCTTAAATTGCTGGGGAAGAAAAAGAGATCTTTGCTATGGAAACAGGGTAGAGACAGATTAAATGACTTGCTCCGGGTCATTCCTGAATAACTGTTCAATGCCTTAAGCATGAGGCCATTCTTTTGTTCCATTTAGGGTCAGGTATTTGTAAAATGAAGGTGTATATTTCTTCTGCTTTTTCTACTTATTTTTCTTCTTTGAAGCAAGCCACACTAAACTAGGAAAGCAGAATATTTTCAGACGCATCTGTGTTATGTGTTCCAAAATGAGTCAGACTTGACTCAATTTCCAAAAAAGTTGTTAAAGTGGCTTTCAAGATATCTTCAACCAACATTTCCTCTTGGCAAATAGTAATGTCTTTGTCCAGTTGTTGCCCAAATTCAGAGGTAGATAAATGCTAATGGCTTCAATTTGCAACAACAAAAAAAATCTGGCTTCTTTGGAATTGACTTAGCAATGTTTCAGCATGTCAGGTTTCTGTATCTGAGAGAGGGCTAACATCTGTGTCTTTTCAGAGGCTAGAAGCAAAATTTTCTTTCATTTTAGTTCTCTGAAATGCTTAGTGTGGAGATATTCTCAGAGCATACTAAAATGAGGGCTCTGAAAAAGCAGTGGTGGCCAACCCTTTCATTTCCACTGGGAAAAGAAGTACCAGCTTTTCACTCCAGGTTCAGAGTTCATCTCAGAATTTTGGAATCTGTGCATCTCATCCTTGACCATGGCATTACAGGTAAATGACTGTTCTTTGCTTTTAAGGAAGTAACCAAATTTCCTCCTGTGAGAAACCTCTGTTTTGGTGATTTTCTACTCTAGTAGAGGGATAATACAGGTTTGAACTCTTCTGTCCAAGGGAGGGATAGAAACTGGGTTTCCTTGGTAGGTGGGAGTGGCCCAGTCTCTAAAATACTATATTGTGCCATAGAGTTAGTGTCCTGCATTTGGAAAGGAAAAGCACTAATCACCTACATGAAACAGAAATTCTTACCAAATCTTTTGCAGTAACTTTCTGGCACCGAGTTGATGGATCCAGCTAACCTCACAAGCTGCATCCTCAGCTAGTGCCAAATGGTAGCTTGAAGACTTGGTGTTCCCTCTTTTTAAATTTGTATCTCTCTTGACTACTTTTTTTTCAATGGTTCTTCCTGTACAGGGAAGAACACATTATACGCATTAATCAGTGGTGTAAAATAAAGTGTCCTAAATTCCACTTTGGAAGATGGGATCCCCCAGAAAAGAGCAGTAGAGTCTTTTACTGAATTGCATCCCAAGGGCTGCTCTGTACAGTCGAGTTAAACATTGGACAGGTTTTGAGCTAGGGGACCTTGGGTGGCCAGCTGAGTCATTTTATGCTTCATTCGAATCAATGAATATTTTCTCTTTTTGCAACAGGTACAAAGTCTATGAAGTGCTGAGGAAACAGCTGGGAAAACACATGGGTCAAGTGCAGATATTGTGGTAGTTTTCCTATAAGGAAAATGGCCAGTCAGCACTGCTTGTACTTGCTTGCTCTCTCCAGGAATGTGCCAGTAAGCTCCAGAGAGCTCTGCAGCGAGTAAGGGCACAGCTACACATCATCCCACACTAAAGGATCTCCTGCCAAATTGCAGAGGAGACAGGCAGCCTTTTGTGTTCGTACCCAAAGCCAGGCAAGGCTCTCTCTCACTCACTATGGCAACTGTCACTGCGAGAGTGATGACAGTGGGAACTAAACCGCCACAAGTGAAACTGAATCAGCTCCTCTGGAAGGAGAACAGCATTCCTAGCATACTTCCAGGGCCTCAGGCCAGTGAGGAGAAAGATCGTTTATCTCCAGCTTTCTCCCCTTGGCTACAGAACTAGCTGCACTTGTAAGATAAGTTGCCTCCTTGTCCACCCATCATTTTGACAGCCTGATGCTTTCTACTCGCTCTTCTTCCTCCCATTAACAGTTTTAGGAAAGCTTACTCTAGTTTGAAAGAATCCTGTGGGGAAAAAACCAAACCAGACAATCAAACCTACAAAACAAAAATTAAAATAAAAATTAAAAAAGTAGACCTCATGAGAATCCATGCCTGCTTCAGTGAAGAGACCATATGGAAAGGTGGATCCTCAGCTGTACTCCCCAAACTAGCCCTCTGAATGCCTGAAGGATACTTTCCTTTTTGAATAAGATTTTGTTGATTGATTGTGTGGTAGTAATAGAAAGGTTGAACTAAGAAAAGGTTATGTCTTTCATCATTCCTTCTGTTCTTTATCCCTCCCTCATTTCAGTCCTGCTCCAAGCCCTAAGGTCCAAATTACTGAAAGTTCTTACATAACCAAAGACAATTTTAAAATTTCATTCAGTGTCTGCTTCTTCTTCAGATGTTTGCCTAAAGTGTACTAGAGGCATTGGCGGTTACTTAAATAAAAAACTCTTAAAAATGTACAACTGTTCACAGACAAAGCTCGTTGAGAAATTATTTGGTCTGTGAGGTTTCCAAAATTAGTTTCACAGCATAGTCCTTGAGTCTCATTTTGACACATCATCCTTGTGTGATGTGACCCTGAAAATACAAGGACATCTGAAGAACTAGTTTGAAATCCGTATGAAAATATCCTTGCTGTCTTCCTATGCCTAGAAACCAGGTTGGCAAGGCTTATATCCAACTTGAGCCCCATGGCACTGCATGAAGGAGAAAACTTTATTTTTCCTTCATCTTTAGTTAATATGTGTAAGAGAGGAGGGGGAAAGAAACAGTTATGTCTGATTCCTAACCCTCATTCTCCAGAATTAGCAGCACCCAGCAGGCTGAGCTGGACTGATAAGCAGGTAGAAGGGATGATGTGCCTTTTTAAACCAAGGGTATGAATACCTGGAGGTCTGAAGACTCTGAAGACACTTTTAGGAGAACAGAATGGGCAGCTGAGAGAGGGATAGCTAAGATGGACTTGTAGAATGGGTCTTGGATTACCATTCTGATACATACTCTGGGCTTCAAGGAGATACTTATAGGATGGACATCAAACAGAGGCCTTGGGAACTGTTTTGAGGTTTCTTAACTGCATAAATCTACTGAGCTCTTCATAGGTTTTGTTGTTGTTGTTGTTTTGTTTGTTTGTATTGTTTGGTCTTGTTCTCTTTGTTTTCAGTCTTTTCATTCCAATTTGCTCCAGTGTGCTTCTAGTCAGGAAGAAGCACTTCCTTCCTGGAAGACCACTAGGAAAATAATTTTTTTGTTCTTTTTTATATCCCATATTGTGACTGTGGAAGTATCCTTGAGATGGAATTGTAAAAATAAACACACTGGCTGCTGCCAGTACCAGCTAGCAGACAGGTTACACATCTTGGTTTTAGTTTTACATAGACAGGAGAAAGAAATGGCATCTGGTACATGAAATGCCAGTGGTATGGAAGTTGTTCACTCCATTTCCGTGGGTGTATGCCCCTTTTGCTGTGTATGTCTCTCCCAAAAATCACTAATAAAATCTCCTGTATACATCCCTAGATAGCAGCAACATGCAGATATTTAGGATCCAAGAAATAACCAGAGCAAAGACTAAGTGGAAATTCTGGCTTAAAACTCTCTTCCTTACTTTTTCTTCTCACGCTACCTCTTTTTTTTTTTTTTTTTTNTTTTTTCACCTCCTTCCTTTTTTTTTTTTTTTTTTTTTTTTTTTTTTTTTTGCTTTTATCTTTCACCTATGGCAATCTTTACTGAACATAATTGTCCTTAACTGATTAACGTGATATCAAACAACCTCCTATCACACAGTGATTTCTTGAACTCTCTCTTTCTATCTCTCTCTCTCCTTAAATTTACCACAATATCAGATAATTGCATGTAGAAAGCTGAGATCCACCAGCTTCTTCCACTGAAAGGCTTTCCACTGCATACTCCTTGTAATGCTTGCCAGGCTTGATGTTGAGAATAGGGTGTGAATTATGCTTGGCTGAGAGATAATAGGATATTTAATTAGGTTAGAACGATTCTGCAAATAACCTTATTTGTGTAGCAAAGAAGGTAAAGAGACACTCAAAAGAGCACAGCTATAAATTACCACATTAGCAATAGCTTTTGAATCACTGATAATTACCTCTGCATGTTTTCAACCCCTGTAGTTAGCAAGCTGAAGTTTAAAATGAAAACATTTTTGAAAAGGTTTAAATTAGCTCCAACTTTTACCTTAATGTTTGGGCAGTTGGACTTTAGATGCTTCTCTTTTAGTTCAGGGTATGATGACCTCACAGACAAATAAGTGTATAAGTAAGGTAAACTACTTATAAATCTGCTATTCATTAATTATTCTGGGTAAAAATATTTCCTATATACAGTTTCTTACAGTCAGTGCAGAGAAGTCCACGTCTTGATGGAAGTACCATAAACCACATCATATTTCCTGAGAGTAAGACTGCAGATGGACAGCTGATAAGAAAAAAATTGTCTTATAAATCCACACTTGTGCTCTTTTATTAGTTTGTGGATCTAATTGTTTATTGACCTCCTAGCATCTGAAGTAAAAAATCTTACTTAAGTAAATATTTTACTTAATTGAAAAATCCACTGTCTTATCTTACTGTGTATGGAATAGGGACAAGACATTCAACTGTGTTCCAGTAAGTGACCAGAAATTTTTTGTGTAGATTAAAGGCTCAAATCTATTTTACCTGAAAGTTATCAGGTTTTTTTGTGTGATCTTGTCAGAACTGTGGTTGTCAGTCCCTTCCCTTCCACCCCAACAGATGAACTAGATCCTCCAAATTACATGGGAATGGTTCTTGAGTGGAGCACGCTGTATTAAAAAAAATAATGCTTTAATTAGATTTTTCTTTTCATATAAAAGAGTCTGAATTTGATTACTTTCTTTGACATACAGAAATGTTTGCATTTCAGTCAGTGGAATTATTTGGAGAGCATTATCTGACAATGCTAGACTTGCTAATAGGAGTTTTAAAGTTATTATTATTTTAAAACAATAATATTGTTATTAATATTAATGGATTCTTTTCAACACTAAATATGGGCTTTGAAACAGATGGTCTATATAGAGGAACACAGTGCTGTAACATTTTTTGGACTTCTTTCCTGTTCAGGAGAATCTAGAGGAAGAAATTATTCTATATTTAATATGTTTTATTATGCTGACTACCTTCAGTAAGATATTTTTTTCTCTTCTTTGTCATTTCCAGCTAGAAACTTTAGGAGTTTTCCAGTTTACCATTCTTTTTACTTTCTGTTTCAGTTTGAACTCCATACTTTGTCTTTTACTCTCCTCCTAAAGACTTCTAATTAAATTTAAATATGTAGGTTTATTTTATGCTGAAATGAAAGAGCAATGAGCTACCAGGCTTCTCTACAAGAATATCTGCTCCCAAGTTGCTTGACCTTTGTTTGTGAGGGAAGAGTGCACCACTAGCAAGTTCCTTAGCATGAAGCAGCACTTGAGTAGGGAGACAGTGAAGAAAATGACCACCCAACTAGAGGCAGATGACGGCCCACAAATTCAAAGAATCATAAAAACAAAACAGAAAGAATTTTTTAATATTCAGAAAGTCTTCTAATCTCTTGGTGGTCTTGATTTTTATCTCAGTTACACCAAGGAATGAATTAACTCTAAAATTAATCCATTAATCCAATGCAGTAATGTGGATCCAAATTTGTGTCACAATATTTTAATTGCTCTTAATGAGATGCAGTAATTAATGAGTTACATTAATTAATTATGTTGCTGTTAAGGCAATGGTATAGAAGCTGCAATTCCTTAAGCTTTTTTGTACTGAAGGCGAAAACAGTTTTTCTTGTAGAAGGCAATGGTCATAATGATATAATAATTTTAACATTTAACTGTTAACATCTTTAGGAAAAAAAAAAAAGCTGATTAATAATTTTCCTCACAGAGGCCAAGTGCACTCTGTGTTTGGCTGGGAAGGAAAGACAAATGTAAATTTAAATATACATGTCCAAAAGACTTCAGGGAAAGTTAGTTGAAAGTTTCCTAATGACTTTTCTGATATTTGAATCGGGGCCTAAATGAACACTAAAGCTTTCCCAGTGTATTAAATCTATATTATATCTTGTTTAGATTGCCTTTTCTTGTGCTTTGTAGTGCTGAAGGCATTTCCACGATATAACAAGTAGTGACACAATGCTGTTTGCTGCTATTCTGCTTTCATGAATTAGTTAAAAGATAGCAAAGTGAAAGTTACAGGAAACTTGCTTTCACAGGCTCCTTTTGATGGAGGTTTTCCATGTCAGAGAGGTTTCTGCTTACACCAGAGCAAAAATGTGTGTCTGCAGGCGTCAGGGGAGCAGCAGTAGTTCAGCATTACCCTTTGCAGAGTGGGCAGGGGGCTTTCCTGGCAGTTTTCACGGGAACACTCAAAGCCTTGAACAGCTGCTGCACACCATCAGTGCATCCACTAAAATATAGGGAAAGGAGAGAAAGAGGAGATAGACTTTACTGATGTTCTGAGAATGTGATATATTGGAAACATGCTGCATTTTGATTATATTTCATCACAGATTGCTTGATCTTATATCATTAGGCTTTAATTTCCTTGGTGTAGAATTGCATTGGAAAAATGGGGAACGGAATTCCAGAATGAGGTTGCTTTGTGTTAGGTATAATGTAAACAAAGTAAGACTGTTCTTGTCCCAGCAAGCTTGTAGCCTAAAAGATAAAAGAAGATGAAGCAAAATTATTTTCTAAGGCCTCTCAAATCTAATAAGTGGCAGAACTGTTGCCTGAATGCTGCCACATAATACTGAATTTGTTTCTTCACCTTCACTTCAGATTTAAAAAGAATATTCACGTTTTGAAAATTTCTCAGAAGAATGAAATCATTGTTGTGATATCTATCTTGCAGGCAGGAAAATAGAGGTGAACTATTTAATTTCATGCTGCCAAAATATCTGATGCTGGGTTCTATGCTGCAAAATCATGCAGAAAGGTAAGTGTTATATTAAAGTATTTTACATGTAGACTATACATGGGTTGTACATATTACGACTGGTTCCTCTGTTTAGGGTAAGACAAAAATAAAGTTCATGTTGGGCAAGCTATGAATAAAATCAAAGCACTGTCAATAAAAAAGCATGGAATATAATATCTAAAATGTGAAAAAAAATATTTAAAAAATAGGATGACAAAAAAAAGGTAATTGAAAGGAATATTAGGGGATTATCTACCAGCTGTCTCTCTGCTGAAATCAGAAGGAATGGTAGTCACATCACACTTTGTCCAATATGTTCTCTAAACTTTCAATAATTTATATTTTGTGGGTTCCCTAGACCATCTACTGCTTAATTTGTCTTGGCATCAGAAAACATTTTTCCTTGTATCCAGTTTAACTCCCTTGCTGGTAATTTAAGTTCATTACTTCTTGCTATAGCAACTTGGACATAAAAAAAGAGTTTATTCCTTCCTCTCTGTAAGAGCTTTCAATGTAGCTGAGGACTATTACAAGAAAAAATAATCACACTTTTTTTTTTTAATGGATAACCTTTATTTAATTAATGTTGCTCATAAAAAAGGTTGCACATTTTCATCAAATCTAAGCATTAAGCCTTCTGAAGGAATGAATGTGGAATAAAAGCAGATCTTTTAATTAAATAAAAAAATTAAAAATAGCAACAACAAAAACCAACCAAGCAAATAAACCAAGTGACCACAACAGCAACTGTACAGTCTTTGCATATATCCCAGAAGTGATGGAAATAGGTTCCTGAAATTAAGTCTGGATGTTGTTTCCTGTTTGAGACTTCACAACTTAAAACATGAAATTCTTTTCAGATTCTGCTTTGACATCTATGAAACAGGTAAACAACTTGTAAGAAAAAACAAAGCAGAAAGTTTTGTTTAGTCAAGAGTGGAAGTATTTCACTTGAGTGTGTTCTGCATGTAGGGGTCCAGGAAAGCAGACTTGAACCAGATCCTTGTGTAAGATTTTGCGTTTCCAAGGTGGAGTCAATACTGGAGATCTTGAAAAGGTTCATCCAAATCCAGAAGTCCATATTAGAGGACTCAGGCTTTTAGAGTCTGCTGGTGAGTTGCAATGGGGCTTCAAAGCTTTGGCAAAACTGGAAGCAGAAATGTCCTCATTTGTTATCTTGGGACAAAGACCAAGAGAAGTATTAAATTTCCTGTTAAAAGAATAGAAATAACAATAAAGTAGAAAATTCCTTGTCAAGATGGTGATGTAAATTCCCTCAAATCCCAAAAATTGTGGTTGAAGGTGGACCAATATGGCCAGATTGAGGCAAAGAACTATGAAATGTAGATCTATTGCACAGGCTGTGGGGACAATCCTGAAGATCAGTGGGGTCTTCTGAATGTTTGTATTTGAGCTATGTGTGCTGAATTTTGCTTCATGCCCCCCAGCCAATGTTGTACAGACTAGCATAAAGGTAAAGCACTTGAAAAATAAATATATTCCTTATTTTTCTACAAGTTTTGCATGGAATGACTCCTAGTGCCACTAAAATGGAAAAATAAAAAAGATAGATTGAAATGTATTTCCATAAAGCTGTGCTCACAGACTACAGAAAAGATATACAAATTTTCAGCATCTATAGACCATTCTATCCTTAGCCTTATGGCAAGCTAAGGATAGGACATACCTGGATATGCCTGGCTACTTACTTGGATAATCTATTGACTCAGCAGATGATGTAAGAGGTGAGCTAAACATAACTGAGTATATTTCCTTCTTCTGGTTGTTAATAGCAACAGATTGAAAACAAATAAAAATCTTTACTAAAAGAGTTAGTTTTCCCATTTAAACAGGAAAATGATTTGGTATAGATTTATAAAGATAATAGCAAGGCTTAATCTACTCTTTATAGAAGGAATTTCTCATTTATTTATAGCAGGCTGTCAGTATCATCAGTGTGGAAGTAGAGCTAATTATTTTAAAAGAATCTTGCATGGGATTTAAGAAAGACAAAAACTTTTAAAGTTCTCATAGTTAAAAATAATAGGATACCCAAATATACGTGGCGTTGAGTGCAGGAAAAATTAGAGCATAGTATAATATTATCCAAATGAATCAATATAGAATAGGTAAATTAGCTACTGTATTTCAAGATTCAGACACATTTTAGCATGAAAAACATACTAGATTTGTGTACTGTTAGTATTCCACCAGCTTTTTTTTCAACCAAGAGTGCTACCAATAAAATTACATATTTTTCCTCTGAAGCATTTGATGTCTGAAAACATGAAATTACTAAAGTGTGTTTGATAACTTTTTAGTGCCATCCTGCTGTAAGGGCCATAATCCAGCATTTCTTGGCCACTCCCCAGAAAGCTGTGAAATAGCATCAGGATTGCTTTAGAAAGGAAAGTAAACTACAGCCAAATGGTTTGAATTAGTAAATGGGTCGTGATTTGCTCCAGCATCACTGAGTAATGCCAACACTCTGCATGCCTGAGGTACCTGATATCCACAGCAAGAGGTGGCAGGAGCCCTGCAGTTCTGCCAGCCCCAGCTCGAGCAAGGCTGGGATGAGGAACTTCCTGGAGAAGAAATGTTGTCTTAGGGTGACTCAAACTACAGTGGAGATAACCTATGGATTTCAGGGTTCTAGGGCAGCCATCCCAGCTATTCTTCCAGACATCTCAAAATGTCTATTGGGGGATGTTCTGGACTGGAAGAATTTCCTGGGATGAGGGGGTTCAATTGCATATGATCCTGGCAGACATGGTATTCCTGGGAGAATCCAAGTGCTACACTTGTCCTGCAGTCATTAACTGTGGACAAGTAGTTCTGTTGAGTGAAGTATTTGGCCTCATAGACATTAGTGTGTCTCTCTAACAATGGGAAGACTTTAAAATGGGAAAAAAAGCCAAAACAAACTGACATCTGTTTGGACAGTGTTTTCCTCTTGCCACCTCTTGCCAAAGTGAATGCATGTTTTCAGGAGGAAAAAAACCTGTGGTGTTTTTTTTTTTTTTAATCAGAATACTACCAACCATCTCATTTTAAGAGACTACAAGCTTCAAACAGTTCTACTAATATGCTATCAAGTAGTGTTAATACTATGACTGACTCTATTCCAGATAGGAAGTGAGAAGCAAATTGAAAAACCTTTCTTGGCTCCAGAAACAAGCTTGCTTTTTCTTTTGATTTTCTTAACAATAAACTTGGATGCAAGGTTTATCTTAATAACCATGAAGAAAAGGAAAAAAAAGGGACACATATACACAAACAAAACTGTAAAAAAAAAATCAAAAGACAAAAAAATCGAAACAACCAAAAAATCAAAAGCGAACAAACAAACAAACAACAACACCAAAAATAAACCAAACCAAAAATATCATTAAGCTGAATTTCATCAAGACTTAGATTTCTGTTTGAGTTCTGGAAATCTCTCATAATCTGCCCTAGGCTCTGTCTCTCTCTAGCAACCTCAGTACCCACTGATGGTTGGGTGAGCCAGATACAGCTCCTACCACCACCTAGCCCAGAAATCTGCTTGCTGGATCAGCCCAACCACATGCAAATCTCATTATTCTTCTGCTGTTCTCCCAGGTCTGATGTGGGACAAGCAACAGTAGGGATGCAAAAAGCAACTACCACCTGAGATGGGTATAACAAAGCTCCTCCTGGCTTGGTAAAATCCAGGCTAGTTTTTTACTTTCTAGGCAGAACTGTGACTGTAAATCACAAAGGTTGCAGGCAAATTCTTGGGTGTGTTAATGAGCAGAACACAAACATAGTAAATCCACCCAAGGAAAGTGGACTCTGTTAATTGCTTATATTCACTGTTTGTGTGGCTACTAACTGGCTGATATAAGCATAGCAGAAGCAAAACAGGCTCATTCTACTTTAACAACAGTTTCTCCATTAGTTATTTTTATTTTCCACATACCTTTATTTTTGTTCCTCTTTTTCCCATGTCTGTTTTCTTCTTCCTGACAAAAAAACGATAGCAAGAGCAAAAAATTGTGTCTTATGTATTATTGACTAGCTTTGGGGTGCTGTATTTTCCCGTACCAAACACAAAATGCACTCTGGAAGCTCTGTATTTTCACTTCATTTTGCATTTTGATCAGTTGCACAGTATGTGTTACGTGCCCAGGCTTAAATTCTCTGGTTACAGATTCATAGACACTGATTTGCAATGGTTTTGTGTCTGTGTTAACACTTCCTGAACTCCATTAGAGAACAGAGAACCTTGGTGATTACCAGGAAACAGCTGTGTCTGTTTCTGTATGTGTGTCAGGCATAGTATGTGTTTCATTGATATATTGGAGTGCAAGAGCTTTCATCAAAGGTTAAGTAACAAGTTCTCGTCCATAAGACTTCAGAAAGTGACACATTGGGTCATATAAGAGACCATCTATGTTTCTCATCTCTGGCAGATGTAAGAAAAGAGGAGTAGAAGGAAGCTCTTTCCCTAGAAGTTTTTTATCAGACACTTAAAAGTGAAAAATGGGATTTTTTAAAACTATTTCTGTTAATATTAATTTTTAAGCATTTTTGAACATTTCACATTCTATGACATACAATTTAGCCCAAAACACACCTAATCTTGTGAAGAAAAGTGAAATTGTAGACATATATATTTTAATTTAACTGTGAATGGGTAATCATTATAGTTGTAATTCAATATTTTTTCAAATTATCTGAAAGAAAATATTCTATTCAATAATTGCTGATAATTCAGACATTGATAATGAAACCCCACTCTATTTCACATTATCTAAGTTGCTTGACAGGGTGAGTGCAGTTGAGAATGTTTCCTCACATGGTACAGACAAGTGGAAGATTCATGCTCAAAGAGCAAAGGAAGGTACCACAACCACAAAATGTGAAATTGTGTCTTGGAGAGCAGGGATTCCGAAAGGGCTTTACAAATCATTTGGATAATCTCTATGAACCTCCAATCCAATAATATAGCTGAGAAAGTCACCTTAGACCTTGCCCTGAGAAATTAATCAAGGTTTTAAAAATATCTCTGACACAGGAAATTTAAACATTTTCGTATATTTACTTTATAAAATAATAAGCTAACAAACCAAATGATCATTGCATATAATCACTAATCATGTAATCATAAGGAAAAGAGATGCTGAAGTCTGTAATCATGCAGACAAAGGCATAAAAAGATTTAAAAAATGGAAATAGTCTTTTTACCAGAAGGAGAGCAATTGGGACAAATTCTCCTGTGGATTATCCATCTCTTTAAGATTTCCTACCTAAATCACATATTCTAGAAAAAGATCATAGCCTTTAAAAAAAAGCTCAAGTCTTCAGTTAGAAAAGACTTGGTGTGGTTCTTTATCCTGTATTTTGAAAAATATTAGATTAAGTTATTCAAATGGTTCCTCTAAATTATATAGAAATACTGTTCTCATTTCTCCTTAAATTTACACATCTAAGTTTTACTTAACATCAATAACAACATTAATAACTATGCCTTCATCACCACTGCCATCCTTGTTTATGCATGACAGTGGTTAAAGTTCAAATCCTACATTTCTCACTTTGGAAGATTTTTTTTCCCTCTGAGTAAACAGTTGGCTAGATTTGGTATTTCAAAGTCATTTTATTGAGTTTCTTTTTCTTGTTTCCTAATTCTCAATTTCAAAGGTCTTCCAGCTTGGTCACGTTTCATCCAGAAAAAAAGTATTTTTCAATCTGGAGAGCAGAGACACCATATATTTAAACTGATCCCACAGCTATCCCATCAGCAATCCCTGATACAAACAGTTCTGGGTTTCCACAGTTGTTTTGCACCTTGACCCCTTTCCCTTTGCCCCTACTCAGATTAGTCCAAAGAATGTCAGGAAAGCATCAAGGATCCAAGCACACCAGTCCATAGTTTTTCCACTGATGTGCCAGGCCAGCTCCAATATTTTTTAATTGAGACCAGAACAGAATGTGTGAAACTTCTAGTGGAATTCCTCACACTGGGATTCAAACCACAGTTGAATAACATATGCTTCATAAGAATGCTTATTTTTCCTCTTGCACTTTGAATTAAAAGCAAAACCACAAAAATGAGGTAGTAGAGAAAAATCTAAAAAGCAATCCCAAAATTATATTCATAATAGCCCCAAAAGACACCCAAGAAAGGACTCATTTCCAAGAACTGATATTTAAATGAAAAGGTTCTCATCAAATTGAACTAGACTTAAACCTCAACCAATTATATTTAAATATAACAAAAAATAAATACAGCTGAGCTATTAAGATAGCTGGAATAGCTAAAGGTCTGTCAGCGCTTCCAGTATAAACCTGGTTTGTTCAGGGGACTATAAGTGCTGTAAAAATGTGTTCCAGGCTGAAAGCTGTAAGAAAAAGATTTTAGTTTTAGAGGTTAGGATTTTTTTTTTTTCTAATTTTAAATAGGTTTGGAAAAAAAAGAAGGATTGGCCACTTTTAAGATAGGATTGGTAGACTTTGGAATTTTCCAACACTATTTCTAACATTCCCATAATTCAAAATAAAAGACTGATTTTAAAAATAAGATGATGTAAGCTATTATTAGTCCATGATGTGAACTAACCACATGCTTCTTTTGGGATTTGTACAGGGGTTTATTTTTAAAAGGCAAGTGGGTTCAAACACAGGTCACTAGACTAATACAGTTTGTTTGACTCGTAGGTGGGATTTTTCAAGCGCCCTCAACCATGGCCAAGCCCAGCTCCCAAGGGCTGACATCAAATGGTGTCAAAAGCTGAGAACTTAATGCATCCCCACTCATTGCTGGCATAATGACAATGCACTTGGATACCCACTTATTCTGTTATTATTCACTTCTCATGCCTCCTCTTTATGATGGATTTTTTTCAAAAATTCCTGTACAATGGGATAGCACAGATTTAATGACATAATTTCTTCCCTTACCACCTTCCCTCATTTAGAGAAGAGGGAAACAAGCTGAGCATCAAAGGCCCTTTGCTCCCCAAATTGCCTCTCTATTTGGTCTCTGCTGAGAGCACAGGACTGTCTGGGGTGAGCACACACTCGTGGCCTTGGACAAGGAGCTCTGGTCATCCCTTTGCCCTATGGACCACACCATGGCAGCAACACCAGACACAATGTAGATGTAAAACTGGGAAGGAGGTGAGTTGGGAATGCAATGTACTTGTGGCAGTTCTCTAGGAGCAAGACTAGTCAGAGAGAAGTGAGGATATTCTTTGTGTGTGAACAAACAATACCGCAAAGGTATCTGTGATATTAAGGAACACGAAATTCCACCTTTATTCTACTTTCTGTCCACGGAAGAGAGTGGATTTGTATGCCCAGAGGGAGCGGGCCTCCACTGCCACCATCATAAATATGAGCCAGGACCTTCAAAAGGCATCAGAACTCCGTTCTGATTAAGAAATCCCAGGTTCCACAGGGTCCTTCCAGCACTTGCCCAAGCTAAGATGTAGCTACAGAGCTCTTCTGCTTTTATTGATGTTGAGAACCTGCTATTTTTTACAAACATGCTTCAGAAAAGATTCTGTTTCTCCGCTTCCAAAAGAATCAGCAAGACAATGGTTTCAGGCACAGTGGCTGGTGAAGAAAATCAGCATGTACATTTGGGTTTAAAAGGAACTGGTCAAGGATTTCACCTACCAGCTTTAGAAGGGTAACCAAACTAGGAAGTTTTTGGTTATTCCAGAATACAGCTTTTTCTCTCATCTTTGGTGTGGTTTTTTGGTATGTTGAAAGATTTCTATTTGTTCCTGAGGAATCACAAGCAAATTTTCTTCTTGATTATGTGAAAGAGAAAGAGAATGCTAAAATCTGAAAATGTATTATAAAATATAATTGCATAATTACTTTCTGATGAGCAGCAGTTAATATTAATGAGACATGAAATCATATTTATTTCTGATAATTTACATAATGAAGTATGTTAACAAAAATTACTTGTTTTGAGTTGTTTTTCAACCTTCTTTATAAGTAAGTTTTCATTTCACTCAGTGTTAAGGTGTTTTAAAATGTGGGCTTTAAAAAACATTCACACCGACCATTCATGGCATCTGGGGTGAGAAACCATATTCATTTGTATTTTATATCACTAATAATAGTTCTAAAGTACTAATCTAATCTTTCTCATACTCACATATTGTGTGGGTTTCCAGGATCAGATTTGGCAGGAAGGTTGTCCTCATTAAGGAGAATTAAGAAATACTGGCAGTGGGTCAGTGTGACCAATCTTAGTTCACTACAGGAGTGAAAAGAAAACAGGAGACTGGAAAGAAACAGAAAGCATAAGTCAAAGCTTAGCACAATAAAGTCTTTTCAGCTAAGTGATATTTTAATGTTTCTCCATCACTAAAGAGTGTATGTTACATATATTAGGATTACTTCTGAAATTCTTAGTTACTGAGTACTATACACCATGATAGACTTTTATTTTTTCCCTGCTGGGGATGAAGGGAGTCATGGGTCAGATTAACCTGGTGTGACCCAGTGCCTGATTGAAAGACCACCACAGGTTTTACTTCAAACTCCTCCTGCACAAGCCTTTAAAGGAGCATAAGTCCAGAGGAGAGACATTTTCTTTGTCATGCTGAATGTCCTTCAAAGGTGAGGATTTGCCATGTTTTAGCATAACACAATGGAAAGCACTTCTGTACTCAGCCTGAGATTCACCTTGCCTAGAATTCCCCAAAACCTGCACGGATTTAATTTTTGTTCTACACTCACCCTTCCTGCCTCCAGTCTGGCTTGGTGGGCTGTGCTCCCAAAAGCTTTGTAGACAGAGGGGTGTTCTGTGCCCTAGTCTTCTAAGGGGCTGTGAAAGGCAAAAATATTTTGTTGTTCATCTAAGCTATCATCATCCCACAAATCCACGTAAGAACCTCAGATGCAGTCAACAGTTTTTATCAGTCATAAACCTTATTCTGTGGAAGGCATGTCAGTGTAAGAGAGAGATTATCTGAACCTGAACACCTGGAAGCTGTAAATGATCACAGAATCATAGAACCCTTGGGGCTGGAAAAGACCTCCAAAATCATCAAGTCCAACCTTTGACCAAATACTGCCAAGCCCACTAAATCATATCACAAAGTTCCATGTCCTCTTATTTTTGAAAACATCCAGGAAAAGTGATTCCACTGCTTTCCTGAGCAGTCTGTTCCAGTGCACAACCACTCCTTCAGTGGTGAATTTTTTTCTAAAATCCAACCTGAACCTTCTCTGACACGACCTGAGGCCACTTTCCCTTATCCTATTGCTAGTTGCTTCGGAGTACAACTGTGTACTCAAAAAGTGCAGTTGTGTCTCTCAGCATGAGATCATGGCTGTTACAAAAAACCCCAAAAAACCAATATAATGCAGTGGGGCCATCAATCCAGCTGTCAAATATAATATGAAATAATTATTTTGACTCCCTTCAATAAGATCTTTAATAACTTTTTCATGTTTTATTAAAAGGTGACAACAATATTGAAAAATGGATTTCATTCACCTCTCTGCCAAACACTGATGTTGGGGGCAGGAAGAGCTGTGGCTTCACTCCTGCTGGGTAGGCATCAGCAAAAAGGTGTATTGTTTTCACCTGGGGGGATTTATGGTTTGTGAGGGACCAGGCAACTGTGTGAGAGAAGAGCGGGCAGACAGCCTTTTCCTTCCCCACAACGCAGAGGGCAGGGAAAGGATTTGGTCACAAAGTTTCAGGTGTAATCAGAGCAGCTCTGGTCAGAGTACAAAATGTCATCTTGTCTGGGAACCCTCATCCTCTGAGGGGGCCACAGGATGTATCAAAGTAGTGTGGGGGAATGGGGGACAAATGCCACAAGGGGAGGAAAAGTTATATTAAATCTGTGCCTTCTCTGCATCTAAACTCTTTCCCAAGGTTGGTTTTGTAGAAGGCACATTTAAAGCTGTTGAATGCTCAAGAGTCAGTCAGGTAACCAAATATAATTTGAAGGAAGTCTCACTTTGCACTTCTATTTCCATTTCAGTAGGTCCTTTTCGCTGTTCTCCACAGGCCCTGTGATGACCTGGGCTAAGGGAGCAAAGCTCTTTGGCAGCAGCAGCTCACAATCTCCTTTTCAACTCTCAAAACACACCCATATCCTCCTCACCCTCAAACCTCCTGTCTTTTCCTGTGACTCCTAACTCCATACTCCACTATCTTTTACGGAAAATGAGATTAATTCAAATCCTTCCTCAGTGTGGTTATAAAAGGAGACTTTCCTTAAAACACTCACTAAGAGTAGTTCCTTCTAAGGTTTTACTTGTGTTAAAGAAACCTGAGGAATTTTCAATATCAGAACCACCCACCCTGGGCTGCATCGCTTCAAAAACCAAATGTTCAACTCTTTTCAGCTCTATTGTTAGATTACTTTGTTATGTGATACACTCCCCCACTGCATGCCTTGTGACACTGGGAATCATAAACCCTCCATTTTGGAAATGAACTCTGGTATGTACATAACCCACATACCAGGGAGCAGGGCTTGGTGGCACTCACAGCACTGCCTGTGTTATGAGGTGTTAGTGAAAGTTTTGGTCTCTTCAGCCTCTTTTATTGGTTCTGTAGTGGATTCCTTACTTACAGATGTTTTCAAAACCATCAGTTCCAAGGAAAGTCTACTTATTGCCAAAAGTTTACAGCTGAATTTCTTGGCATTCGCAAGTAATGATTTCATCAGAACATGAAATAAGTCAGGGCTGCTGTTGAGAGACACCATTTTATAATCCAGCATTGTAAATTTAAGATTTTTATTTGCTGCAGAGTTTGGTTTCCATTTGTTCAACCCTCTGATAGGTGTACTGCTTGGGAACAGATATAGAAGTTTTACAGGCCCTTTGTGCAATTTAAAACCCCTCTATAGAATACCATAGTGCACTGCCCATTCACATCATTAAAGACTTTTACAAGAGTATCATGTTCACACTTATATGTACTTTACTCTAGCGACCCTCCCTGTGCCATGTTTGAATTATTATAAATGGGGCCATGTAGAAAGCTGCTTCAATAGCTGAAGTAGGCAGGCTTTGTTTAAAATTCAAATAACAGTTAAATGGTGTCTGTTTGTTCCTGATCAACACTCTGCATACAAAAAAACCACCGCTGCACTTTCTTAAAAGGCAGCAAATGTGGACAAATATTAGCTTTTGGAACTAAAGGGGAAGTTATTCATTCATTCAGCAGTGCTTTGCAAACTATCAATCTTCCAGGTATTTCTATTAGCTTTAATCATTGAGGTTGTTTGTTTGGAGCAATTTCTAAGAGAATAAAGGTACCTTTGGCTCTTATCTCCTGTCATCAAAGCATCCATTAGGAAATCCAAGCCCTGTAGGCAAGCTCAAGGGATTACTCAAAGAGGTTTTCTTGAAACAATCAAGAATTCGGTGCCCTCTCTTCAGTGCACAGGAGTTCAGTTGGAAACCATAATCTGAAAGAGAGGTTTATCTGGGGCTTAATACAATTTGAACAGGATTTTGTTCAGGGCAAACTTACAGATAAAAGCATCTTAAGTATGTTGAAACAAAGATGAGCCTGCATTCCTTGTGGTGCTGCTCCTAAGTCCAATAGTCTGTCAACAAAGTGGGGGGGGAAACCTCTAAAAGTCTTACAATTATCACAATAGTCAGTAGATTGGACCACTGAGAAGCTAATTAATAGCTTTTTAATAAAGGAATGCTGATTAAGTGCGAAGCAGACAAAAGGTGGTGCAGTGTTGGGGGCTGGAAGTCTTGCCAAGGAACAGAAAGCTTGAGGATGGGGTAAATGTAAAGATTTGAAACTTATTAAGTAGGAAAAAAATATCTTTGAGATATGAGATGAGCTTGAACTGAAAAAAAAGAAGAGAATCTGGAGTGCATATAGCCCTGAATTTCCACAGTATTTGGAATGGAGTATCTCCATTCTTCAGGTGCAGGGATTAGCTCACTGCTAATGGAAAGAGAGAAGAGATATGGACAAAATGCTAATGCATCTTTACATTTAGAATCCCTTGGCTTTGGAGACAGTCCAGTGTAGCACAGCCAGGATTTGGATGACCTGGATTTAACTGCTGCTTCTTGAGTGCCTTTCCCTCTGTGATTTTCCTTACCTGGGAAGGGAAATGATGAATGGTTTGAAATTTCAAAGGGCTTGTTTGACACAAGTCTGTTAAAAAACCTTAGCCATAATTAAAACACTCATTTACCATGAGAACAGAGTTCTTTTCAGGACTGAAAGTGAATTAAAGAATAGGATGCAAGGCATAAGACTTAATGTTTCATTTTCAGGACAGAGAAGAATTGGCAGCAATTTACCTCAGAAGATGGTTCTAGAACCTGTTTTACTCAACTTCCTCACCAATGCCCTGAAAATGGAAATGAACTGTGACACCTCCAAGTATGGAGATGATATTAAGATTTTTTTAGATAGCTAAATATTACATCAGTGACAAGAAACAGCAGGAGGATCTCACAATGTCTTTGGCTGCAGCTAGAAATAGCCATCAAGACATCAGATATCACTGGAAGAAGGCCACCCAAATGCCATCGTTTTACGTATATATAAAACTTTTAATGCACCTCCTCAGTGCTCTTTGTTATTTTGTGATCTCAAGAGGGGTGTGGTGGAATTAGAGAGAGTACAGAGAAGAGTAAGCAGGTGATAGAAGAGCTATTTTACAAGAAAACATTAGAAAGGTTGGAACATTTTTATTTCCAGAGAAGAAGCTGGAAGGCATGCAAAAGACTCCTGCAAAATCCTGATAGCATGGACAACTGTTATCTGGTTATTTCTTTATGCAGTAGCTAGTTAAAATTCTGAAACATATGGCCATGGGAAGTTGTGAGAGAGGACAGTCTTAGCAGGTTCAAAGTAGATTAGATAAATTCATGAACACTAGATTCATAAATCAGTGATGGCAGGGCTAAGCAGAGACATGTCTTCTCCGTTCCTTATAAAGAAATTTTGATGGGAGATGGACTACAGAGTGTGAGCAGGTTCATGTGCTCTCCCAAAACAGCGTTTCGTACTGCTACTGTCAGAAGCAGAATGTTCAGTTTCTGCTCTTCTGACCCATAATGCCATTTCTTATGTCCTGATAATTCCTTTCAATGTTGGACATTTATTCTTGTTAAGTGAACAGAGGCTAAATATGGCATATACACAGTATTACCTCCCCAGAAATGGAAACTGAGAATTGTGATGCAATAATGCTTAATTTCCAAGAGCTGCACATCACTGCATAAATGGGAATTACCCATGTACCCAATGTACTGTACCAACACCAGGTTAGGAAGAAAGTGATTTTCTCAGGGAAGAAAACCATCAAAATATTAACTTTTACATAAACCTGGTAATTCGTCAGGTTGCTGAATAAAATCTATACTCAAAAAAACACTTCATGTGGTTCCAAAATCCTTTCTTCATCCTACCAATTATACACATCTGTAGAACTGTAAAATGTAATTAGCTTTCATTGACTCAAAGTCCATCTGTTGTCAGGGATATTTTTACCTGATCCCATAAAAGGACTCTATTATAGGCTATACAGTCCATCTATAGAACTGAATGAGCATAAGTTACAGAGAGAAGTTCTTAATTTTTTTTCAGGCAGCTCATTCTGGCTCTGTCTAGGCTTATTCCAAATTTTCACCTGATTCAGATCACCTCTGTCTGACATGAACCTTCAGTCTGCACTGAATCTCTATAAGTCAATCCATTCCAAAAGCCTTGCAGAAGGTAACGTAGCCCAAACTCGGTTGCCATCAGCAAATCTTTCCTGCTCCTTTCAAAGCACAATATGTAAGAATGTAAAATGGTTCAACAGAAAACATCTTTTTTAACATTTACTGGGGAAAGTTCTGATTCTGCAGATATTCACAATCTGACAGAAAGGTAAGCTTTTAATATGCAGCAGCATGCAATGGTCCTCGGGAAAGGTAAGAATTCTGAGATTGACATCAAAGGCAGAGGACTAACAAGGGACTTTTAAAGTATTTCCTGCACTGAGACTAAACTAAATCCTCCCACCAGGACTGACTCTCTGCAGAGGCAAAGCAGGCAGTCATTGAAGGAAGTGGGTTATTGACAGTGACAAAACAGCCACAGTCCCATTTCCAGCTCTTCCTGTGCCAGAAAAGGCAAACTTAGCTGCTACTGTCCCGAAGAGAGAAGTCAGAGCAGCATCTCCTGCTGTGAGGGCAGTGGACCCTCCTAGTGGAAACAGTTAAGGTCTCTTTATCTCCTTTAGGCACAGTAAGCTCATACACTGATGAAAAATCTTGGGTCTCATTCTGTGACATCTTAAATACTCTGAGAATGTAGCCAAGGGCAGAGCCACTCTACTTTTTCTTGCTCATCTAGTTTATCTTTTTTTCCTTTAAACCATTTTTTTACTTGTATTTCTATTATTTATTATTTTGTGTTTATTTCACTGTCTCTTGCCCTAGTTACTATTAAGCTGACTGTAAGTATTTTAGATAACTTCTTTTTCTTCTTCATAAATCCCTAACATTACAATACCTTTCAAGTCAATGTAGCTGCCACAAAGAAATATTTCCTAAAACATTGTGACTAAGGCTAAAATCGTGGAAATTTCCCTATGCTTTTTGTTTTGCTCATTAATTCTGTTCCTGTTACTGCAGTTAAAGACATCAAACATCTTGCAGTTGTGCACAGATGTGAATAACCTGAGATGCAAATTACAAGTAAAACTTGAAGGCTGAAAATTAGCTACAGTTCTTCACAAAATTGGCCTTTGTTATCAGATATTTGTGACAAAACTCTGCAAGAAAGTGCTTAATGTATTTCACACTTACTGAGTTATCATAAAACTTTGGATTTGCATCTGGACAACATTTTCATTTTTGAGTAAAAACCTGTAAGAAATGGATACAGTTTGCCCTAAGATTGTCCTCTATTCACCTCAGCTTCAATTCCTTTACTTATTTGGTGTGGGTTTGCTTGTTAGATGGTTCTTCTTAGAGTAGGTATGGAATGATGTCACCTTAACCTTAGTCACAGAAAGAATAAAAGAATTCCAGAATGATATCTTCCTGTGCCTATATAAGCTTTGTATAATATATGTTAGAAGCACCTCTCCCCATTGATTTTAGTGGAAGTGAAAAATGAGTCATGTCCTAACTTTGTTTTTTCAAAGGTCAGGATTTCCAGATCTTCCCCTTTTAACTTGCTGCAGATACTTGAAAGATATAAAACCTAGGTAAGGCAATTCAGAACCCCTAAACTAGCTGTCTCTTCTGAATAATACTCTGACAGTATGAGTCTGGCTTTCAGAGACAGTAATTATTTCACCTAAGTATTTCAAAAGCGATGCTTAATGTAGGAGCTGAGAGTCTCCCTTCTCTGTGTGCCCAGCTCAGTTGTGCATACTCGGGAATCTCAGCCCTGTTTTAGATGTCTAGTGTGTTTTGAGGTGCTCTCCCAAATATCAGGACTTCTCACAGGTCCTGTGTGGTACTGTCTGCTTCCCCATGAGGGCATCTTGAATACTAGAGCACCTCAGAGCCGTGTGCACCCATGAACGAAAAAATTAATTGAACTTTTGTTCCCTGGCAGTCAGATTCACTCAATTACATTTCAACCAAATATCCTGGCATGGAACTGAAAACTTTTTGCAGCAGAAGACATTTCAGTTGCCAATAACAAGCACATTCTAACAAAGAAAATATGTTTCTGTTTTTTTCTTCTTTTAAAATACTTGGCCATTGCTACAGATATAATTTCAAACAACAATTAAAAAAAAAATAATGAAAACTTTAATTTTTAGTATTTAAAAGAACCTAATATTGGGATTATGGTAAACATTTTTTTTTTTTTCTTTTTCTCAATCAGTTTTCTTATCTGTGTCTCTGTTTGACTGAAATTTGCCTTGGTCTTTAAGTAAGAAAGAACACTGGGGCCTCCTACAGTTTACTTTTTGATTGTAGCTGGTGCTCAAGTATCACACAGAAACTACAGCCATAACAAAGGGGCACATCAGCAAAGCTACTTTACTGACACACATAAACAGAGAGTACTCTGTTTGCAGAGGTAGTACTTATCTGTCCAAATTTTGATATATACAATCTTTAATTTCTGCTTGTGACTTCATCAGTGGAAAGAAAAAGGCACTTTTTGGATGCAATTTGTCTTAGTCTGACTGAGATGTTTAAAATCGTCCAGATGAATGGCATCCGAAGCCTCTACATTTTTCCATTGACTATAAAGGAAGCCTAGACAGCTTGTTCAAATGTAAATGTCTATACTGCAGATGTCTGAAGTGAAAGGAATCCAGGGAGTTTAGCATCCAAAACCAGGAATGTGGATATCATATTGAGAAGATCTGAACCATACAGATATTAAAGAACATGTCTAGCATCAGAGATGACACCTGAGTAGCCATGCCAAGAATGGAATACATATTTCTCATATTCCAGAGTTCTAATTTTTTAACCACAGACTATCTTTTCTATGAAATGAGTAGGAATATGATTTTTTTTTTTACATCTTGAAGTAATGCTTGCAGCTAGTACAGAAAGATTTTGGCTAACCTGCCAGCCATACCTTCCATTTCCACCTACCCACAATATCCTTACACAAGCGTTCAAAGGAATATTTAGCTTTTTACTCATTTAAGGAAACTAGTAAAGACACAAATAACACATTCCACCCAGGGGAAACAGTATGGTATAGGATACTAGAGCTATACTTTCTTAGGAAAAAATTTAATTTTATAGGAGAAAAGAAAAGCGTGCAGTGTGAGAGAGAATTGCATCTCTTCCTCTTCACATTTTTGTTAACTGAAGCCATAATCCCAGGGAAAATATCTGAACAGATGTTTTCCCTTGAAAACATTCCAGAAAATGAAAGCACACATGGCATACTGATCTGCTACTTCCTTCAACACATTCTCGTTCAGAGATAACAAATGTACCATGTGATGTTGCCATAGTAGCCTCTTGTATTTCACCACTGAGTGAAGCGGAGGACAAAGTGAATATATCTCCCCATACTCTGGGCACTGGGCTGGCTACAGCAGCAGATTGTGCCTGTAGCATTTGAGGTCACTTTTATTCTCTGACATTGTTCAGTCTGTCCTGTTTTACAACACGTGTGCTGAAGCAGAGTGTGCAGCAACCAGCTACAGAGATCAGGTATCTCCTATGCCCAGATTCTCTGGTCCATTAACTTTCTGCAGCCTCCCTGTCATACTGTATCTGCATGTTTTTCAAACAGACCACAAACTCTTTTTCAATGAGTTTTCCATTAATTTATGCAAGGAAGCTGGTCAATGTTAAGGCTATTTATAAAAGAATGCTGGAAAATAGAGGACAAATATCTAACAGAAAAAACCCAGAACATAACCAAGAACACTATTAATGCTGTAAAACTATTCATCTGAGGCAACAATCACTGGCAAAAAGACCTACTCGAGAAACTGGAAATAATAGAAATGTTTCTGGAATACAGTGGAGAATCTTGAAATACTGAAAAAAAGAACTGACAGGAAATGTTATAGGACAAGAAAGGTATTCTTAAAAAGGAAACATGACTGAAACAGAGGTATTTAAGGATATGTGTTTCTCAGGAAAGCTGTAACTAAAGCAAGATTTGGTAGATCAATGTATTCACATTCTTACATTGACTTTAAAGTAATGACAGATGAATGCAACCACACACATTGAGAAGAGAGCAAAGTCTGCCTGTGTCAGCATCATTCCTGGAGAGTGCTCTAGGAGACGTTCTGTGCCTCTAAACCTAATGATGAACTTGAATAATGTATAAAGTCATTAAATACTATTTGGAATTGTAGTCTGAATGACTTCTCTTTTCAAGTATAGTGAGAAAGACAAATGGTGCTAAAAATAAGAGGCCCCAGCCATTTCTGAGTAATTTTCTTTGCAGAAAATAATCAAATAAACATGAAGATGACAGTAAGATTTTTTTAGCTAAGCTCATGATCTTTGGAGATATTCACAAAAAGTTATTAGTCAATCCTGGTCTGATTCACTTAAATGAAATGAAGAGCTACTCGTGGCTATGGTTATAACTAGGGCTCTCAATTTCAAAAGGACAAATTAAGTTATCTAGTTAATAAAGGCAGCTGCATTGATGAGCATATAGACTTCACTGTACTGTGAGCTTGGGAATTCTCTCTATTAATGCTACAAAATACAAGAACTCCTACCCCTGTAGAGAAGACTAATTTTTCCAAATCACAGAAAATACTTAAGAATAAGCAGAGATTATACAAGAAATGCAAAATCAAAACAAAAACCAAAGTAAAATAAGGACTGCTCTGTAAAGAAAATAATATTTTAAAGACAAGGCATGAAAGATCATAATAACAACTGTCAGAAACCAAACACAATTAAAAATTGCACCTGAAAAAGGACAAAATAAATAAGAGAAGGCAATTAAAAATATTTTTTATGCAGTGAGTAGTGGGAGATTCAGTGAGACTTCAAGGTGTGACTGAAAAGAGCAAATGAATGTTACCTCAGTTTTGAACATTCATAGTTCAGCTGAATATGGTTTAATGTGAATGGAAGTATAAAAATTGGCATGGAAATAGAAATTATAAAATTAAAAGCAGAAACCAAGAATCCTAGTACATCAATGTGTGAAATTAATCCAGGATTCTGAAATTCTGATCCAGTAGCAAATAGTTTAATTTTTTTTTTTTAAGTTTTTGAAATTAGTACTGAATAACTGGAAGTTATTCAACAAGCTAGAACTAAATATTTAAATAAAGGAAAATTGTGTACCCAACTACAAGACTGAGCCTGAAGATATTTTGGATAAATTTGTAGGTAAAGATAAATGGAAAAATCCTAACAGCTGTAACATGGATTTGCTAAAGTTTGCTTGTACCATATTTTTCCAATAGCTTTCTCTGATGAAACAGGGGATTAAAAACTGTACATTTCTACACCTATGAGCAATTTTTTAAAAGGACATTATTATTTAAAAGAAAGGGATGTCCATGGATGATGCTAAAAGAAGCATCAAAAGGTTCAGTGCCCAAGAGGTACATGAGTTAATGATTAGTGTCAGGAAGGGGGAATAGCAGGAGGGTGTCAAGGACCACAGTATTAAACTAAATTCAATAGGCCAGGCTGCAACTCTTACTTAGGGACTTATAAAAAAGCATCACAGTTGTAAACGAGGTACTCATCAACTAGACATGACCAAGGAAAAAGACAGAGAGATCCATTTATAAACAAAATGAATATATCATCAACAAGCTGTTCCTGTGAAAATGGTAAATGAGATTCCAAGTTAAATCTGCTAAGATAAGTAAGAAGTTATGCTGCTTTAAAAATGACGCAGTGAATTCTTCCTCATTTGGTGATGTTTGCTATGCTATTCTGACAAAATGAAAACTGAAAAGCTGCAAGAAAATAACAAAATTTCCATTTATGTATCAATCAATTCAATATCAAGTTGGGAAGAACAATGTGACCTGAGAACAACAGGATATAAATGATTAAAACTTAATTCACCCAGACATAAGTGATATTCTAGAGCAGTTTTCCAATGGGAGTAGTAGGAACAAAAATCTGAACTATACATGCTACAGAATTGGTTTAGGGAAAAAGTTCTTCCTAAAATACCCACCTGCAGAAGCATGAAAATAAAATCAGTGGTCCCAGAAGTCCCTTTGTGTGTGTCACTTTGTCTGACTTTGTAATGAACCTTTTTATTTTTTAAATCTTAAAATGCTCACAACTTCTCAGAAATGTATCCATCTCCTTGGGAAGATTTTCTGGAAGCCAGTGACATCTACTGAAAGCCATAGGGAGAAAATCAGACCTGAAGCAAACTCTCATAATTCCAAGGGGAAGGCAAAATTTTAAGGAATATACAAGTATAAAAAATGTAAAAACATTATATATTTTGCAAATCATGTTTTATGACCAGTCATAATAATTGTGATTTTGTAATCAATAATGTGTCTTAGTATTACTAAAATAGAATCTCTATTTTTGAATGTTTTTAATGTCTGTATCCAATTGAATTAAACAACTTATTTAAGTATATGGGAAAAAAGACATGATTCCATTATTTCCAGAGAAGTGCTTTTCTCTACTTTAATGAAATGAGCCAAACTAAAAATTGTATGGGCATAAAATAATAAAATCACGTTTCCATACAGAAACAAGAATAGGCAACACAAAGCACTTTACACTGGGCCTTCACAGACACAGTAACCAGAAGAAATATGTACTCCTTTTCCCTAAGAAGTGGGTGCTCCACTGGAATATATAATATTCACTGCTTTGTCAGGTCCATCTAAAGCATAGTTGAGGGGAGAAGATGGAAGGAAGAGAAAATATCTTGCCTCAGTGTAGGTGCAGCTACATCAGTGTTTTAATGTGGACCAGGAAGGTGCTTTGCAGTGCCCTCCTCTTCCTCTTCCTCCTCCTCCTCCTCCCTACTGCTGTGCTTTGGTTTGCACTCCCAGGTGGTCTCAGGGTGTGCAAACTGCTCCTCTAGATGAAATTAAAATGGAAGACACACTGCAAGAGAACATGGAAGGCACTTCAGCAGCTGACAAGTATTTAAGCTGCACAGTCAGACTGGAACTAGCCCAAAGTAAAAGCCCCAAACCACTTTTGGTGCTGGTATCAGGTCCTTGGTTCTGTTTGGCTCCACAGACACACATCTGTCAGGTTTGGTCGTGACACTTGCTCAATGTAGGCACATTCTGTGCCTCTACCAAAGCCTCTTTCTTTTTCTTTTACTCATAGGGAAATGTTATCCCTGCATAGCATAAAAATTATGCTCAAAAAGAAACTACAATCTACATGCAAATGTTTTCAAGATGGGGATCACACAAAAGGATGAAAACCTGTGGGCAAGGTTAGAGGGAAAAGATGCAAGAAGATGGGAGACAGTTCAGACATCAGGAAATGACTTGGAGAAATTAAAAAAAAAAAAAAAGAAGCACTAATTAAACAGGTGGGAATAGGTAAAAGGATTGCAAGTGGAAATATTAACCATGTATTCTTTTTTCCCATGTAATTAAAAGGATAAGGAACATGTTGCAACTTGTTCTATTTCTTGTTCTTCCATAAAAAAGCTTGGGTTTTTTTTTTTTTGGAGGCAGCTCGCAGGAAATCCTGGACACCCTCATTTTCCCTTGCATAAAGTGGGATCTGAAAAGCTTGGACTGAATCTAGTGATGGCTAGTTCTTCTTTCAGTCTCCCCACAGGAACATGGGCTTGCTCATCTAGAGTAACATTTCCTCATGTTCCTGTTCACGGGGCAGTTCTTTGGGGAAAGTTTTTCCTTTATTTAGATGCAAGTTCAGACAAGAGGATTGAAGAATTATCCACCTCCAAGTGACCAGTGAGTAGTCATCTGCTGTAGGTGACACATGTGGACAGCATCAAAAAGCCTCAAACATGAAGGAGCAATATCTTGTATGCCAGTAGCTTCTAAAATGGTAATTAGATGCTTAATAAGAGAAGAAATCAATGAAAATCAACTGGAAAACAGTGATAGAAAGACATGAACCTGCATTTAGGGGATAATGGAAGACAGAAGGGCAGAAAGACATCAGTTCTTTTTCACATCCTTGACTTCCAGATAATGCCACAAATAATAGTCACAAATGTTTATAAATCCTCCCAGCATGTATTTGAGCAATTATGTAAAAGAAGTTATGGCCCTTATCCCTGTTCCACTCTAATAGGAGGAATAGTGGCTTCAAGTTGTATCTGGTGAGAGTACTGCTTCTAGGTATAGGCCCATGAAATAACTAACCAATTCTTTTTATATTTCCATTCTCTTTTTATAATAAATTAAAGAAAATTCTACGACAAAATGCTGCTAACAGGGAGCTAATGACAGTTGGCAATTATTTGTGACCTTTTAGAACATCTACTTTAGTAAAAGCTCTGTTTCTAAATCCAGGAGACAGAGAGTTAAGATACTTCACCCTCTTGAAGTGAAATATAATGCCTCAGTACAGCCATAATATATATATTTTACTCTGTCTTTGATCTCCTGGGAGATGTGGAGATGTGTTCAGCTTCCCTCCAGTCAAAAGTTTTGCTTATTTCACAGAAGTTCAGTGTGTTCAAGAAGTTCAAGGTATGCAATTAACTTCACAAACCAGTCCTTAAACCCATAGGCATAAACATCTCCAACCTGGCTGCTGACAGCTGCCATAGCAAGAATTCCCCAGCAAGAATTCCCCAGCAATCTGCCAGAGAACCTACAGTGGCTCAGTGATGTGCTCCAAAAAGTTCAAGGCACTTGTGCCTCTCCATTAACCATGCAGCACCTGCAGGTCAGCCAAATTAAAGAAATCACCTCACTTCACCTTGGTCCCTTCCATGGCTCATCTCATTGTCTCATACCTGGGTCACAGCTCACATTTTCATTCACAGAAGCCTTGCAGAGGGTGCAGCCAATGCCACTTGACAAGTCCCAGCAGCTCTCGACAGCTGAAAGAAGGCAAAGAATCAACAGAAGTCATGTGGGTGCTGTGAAGAAAGAGGACTAAAAGCTTAAGTGACATCCAAGCAACTCTTGCATATTTTCAACTAATTGTTTTTAAAGTTGTTCACATCTCAGTTTGTTAGAAATATGAGTTTTACTAACAAGTAGTTCTGGAAGAACAACCTGTACTGTAAATGGTATAGTAACTGATTTAGAATAAGGAAAAAACCCATAATTTGCTTTTTAGTTCATCTTACAGGTTGCTGAGAATTGCAAGTTACAGTAAACTCACTTAATAGGTTTTTGAAGTGAAATTTAATACTATTTTAAATGACCACATGAAAATATCCAACTGAGTTATTGGCAGACAAGATTAATAGTTCCTCCTGTTTTTCTCATCTCCTTTATATTTTGTTATTTTCTATTTCTGATAAAGGAGAAAATATATCTAGTAGATATGAAATATTCTTGAAATTAAAAGGCAACCAACTCAGTGTCAATATTATTATTCTGTAGAATAGCTACATTCACATAAATGTTAAACAATTCAATAATGTGCCAGGCAGTGTTTATAAATGTGCACCAAAATAATAATCCAGATGAGAGCTGTTACATTACAAGATGATTATGCTTCTTTTACATACTTTATAATTAAATAGACCCTTTTTCTTTCAGTTTAATAGCCAGAAATAGTATCTCATTAGCTGTGCTTTCAATTTAACCCTTGTAACTTGGAAAATATTGTCCTATAATTAGCTCAGAGTATTTAAACCCTCCCAGCAAAACAGTAAATGCATATGGATGTCTAGATGTGAAATCAAATTAAAGTAACACACAATGTGAGCCTTTTATTGTAGAGGGTTGGGGTTTTTTCTGGCTTCTTTTTTTCTTTTTCCTTAATCAACTAGGGTTATTATGAGAGAAATAAATAACTTTTATAACTTCCCTGCCTGTAGCAGCTATTATTTCATGCACTCTTTCTTGAGATAGATTATCCAGCTCATTTCCAAGGAGTATTGGGGGCAGTCAGTTGAACTCCAGGGGTAAAGACTGCCCTTATTTCTCCACGCAGTACTGCTGTGTAACACAGAAAAGTGCTTTTTGAAAGTGTGCCAAGGGCTGCATTGATGTCATTAAATGGAAAAAGTTTAATTCTTCTCTCAATCTGAATCCCTCAACTCTTGCTGAAGTTAGTCAGAGGTATAGAATGACAAATGCTCACACATAAAAGATAGCAAAACCAAATATCTTAGTTCACCTAAGATAATGCTTAAGAGTTACATGCTACCTATATTAATAGCCCATGTGAACCAAACAAAGCTTCAATACCAAGTGAGGCCAAAGGCTGTGGATAGGACATTCCTGATAAAGAATGAAGCTGTGGGCTTTCAACTCTGCTCAGATCTTGTCCTCTATTTGCAGGCTTGCAGAAGCAGCTCCCACTGCTGAGCTTTCAGCAGCACAGTTCAGTGTGGCTCATGCAGGAGAAGGGGCAAACACAGCCCATACCCATCACCTGCTGCACAGGGGAGCAGGAGGTGCAACTCACAATGCTTCAGGCTGAGGGAGGAGGGAAATGTTTAAACCATTAGATTAGTTTGGAAAGAGTAGGATGAACTGATTGCAGGTTTTGCAAGAAAGTGAGCCAGTCATTTCTTTGGAAATGTATGAAGCTGCTACCTGGAATCTGGAAAGCTTTTGGCGCTGAATCCTTGTTTAACATAAGTACCTACCACAGAACTGCCAGTGGGTAAGGTGGGGAGAGGTGAATAAACAGAACTTTTTTTCTCTCAGGCATTTTCTGTTTGCTAGCTGAAACTCTGTGTGTGCTAGACCGTGAATCCTATTTTTAGGCATACAGATCTCCCTCTTCAATATCATGGGAATTCAGATGCTTTATGCAGCAATTCCAACACTACTGGAGAAGAGGTTTCCCAAGTTTTCAGCAACGCAGCACTTCTTGTTACAATTACTAAGTCCAGGCCTGAGTCAGTCATTCATTAGTTGTTGCACAGAAAGGTACAGTTTTGTAAAGGTTATGAAATATGTATTAGCACTCCTTCACTGTGAATGTAGCCATACTGAAGTCACCCTCACTCCCTATTGCAAGGGCAATGACTTGCAGAGCAGTGATTTGAATTTTTGCTGGTTTCCTCCATACCAGCCTGCAATGCCTGGTTTGGCTGCTGCTGGCACCAGTGGCTAATCTGTCCTCTGGGGAACCAAAACATGCTCTGTGTCCCACCAAAGAGACTATCAGAGGTGTTATTTTGCCACAAGGAAATCGAGGCCAACAGAAGTGCTTTCTGGATGATTTGGGAGCTCTGATGTTGTCATGCCACTGGAAAGGACAGCAGTGAACATGTGCATGAATGGAAGTTGGACTTCAGGTGCCTGGTTCATGGTTTAGCCACACTGTGGTCAGATCAAAATATGACCACTCCTTGGCCAGCATTTGCAATTCCTGATTTACTGGCATCTTTGCCCTTCTAAAATCCCCATGGCAAGAAAGGAAGAAGTTGTAAAATGAGGCTCTGTTCCATGTAAGCCTGGAACAAACAACTCTTGCCTAATTTTCAGCAGAATCATGGAGCCCTTACTCAACACTGGTTTAGTAAGAAGGAATGCCAAATACAGACTTCAGAAGCTGTACTTAAAGTGAAGCTGTCTGAAATGGATATTTTTCTAAAACCATGCTATGTACCTATTGCACTTCCTATTTATTCTACTCCTTTTACTTTCCTCTGGGTACTACAGATGCTTTATGAAACTTCCAAGCTACAAATCAAATCCATCTGTACAAAACAATAAATAATAATTTTCTAAACCAGCTTTATTTCATATTAACCTCGGCACTGAATGCCAGCAGCACCAATTAGCCTTGCAATCCTGTCTGCTGCATAAGGCCTAAAGATTTGAACACAATCTTTCATCTGTTAGCATTCAAGAGACTGATAAAAATTTACTCTGCCTTTAAACAAGCTGTACGTGACTGAAATTTACGTCATACTGGGGTGTGCTATAAATAATGTCAATCTGAAGAGACTGTGAATTTTTCACAGCTTTGTTTCAGAGCTATTCAAAACCATGGTTATCAATGACTGCACCACAAAATTTCTGTCAGCTTAAGATTTCAGTCGCAGCCAGGGACTTTGATGGATGGTTGCCCACTCTTCCCTAGTGAAATATAATTATCAAGGCATAAAAATCACTTAATCGCAAGGCTGGAATGTTTAAGCATAACAGTAGTTAGTTCTTCTGTAATGCTTTCAATTCACAGATGTAAGTGTTTTACAACAGAAATTGTCACTTCCATTTTATAGTTGAAGTAAACTGAGGCAGAGAAGGAACAGAACAGAGCATTTTTAACACTGGGTTAGAAAGAAGGCTTTGAAGAAAAAACAACTCCTCTCACTGCCAATCCAGAGCTGCTCTTGCTCATGCTATTTAGAATAAGGTCAGTCAGAGAAACTGTAAGAAAATAGTTTGCCAAACTGTCCCTTCTGCTGGCATAACCTCCACAAAAAACTCTACTACTACTACTCCTACTACTACTGCTGCTGCTGCTACTACTACTGCTACTACTACTACAAAGCAAACTAACAATGCTGAAGAGGGCACTCATTGAGAAGCCTGGTATATTTTTTGAAGAAATTAAAGGGTTTGAAGCTGGCTGGCCAACAGGGTACTCCAGCTGGGAATAACAGAATAGGACTCTAGGCCCTTTTTTTGGGTTTTTTTTTGGAAGCAGGGCCATAATTACAAGCAATGGCTGGGGGCATTCATATTGTGACACTTGAACTGGAATTCTTGGACCAGTGCAAGGAGACCTAAAGCAAAAGCATTTGCCAAGAATGTTTTCATTAGCTGAGAACAAAATCAAGAGGCTTGTGGCCAGGTCACTGCTGGGTGGCACTACTCCCATCAGCCACCATGCAGCTCACAGGACACCCAGGTCTTTGGGTGCTGGGAGAAAGTTGGTTGTAAGGGCACTGCTGGCAGTGGAGTCTGAGCCTATGCTGGATTTGGGTTAGGAAAACTTGTCTGGTCAGACATGGACAGGATTGAAGGAATATCAGCCTTTATTTCTTAGCTGATGGAGCAATTAAGGCTAACTTTCCTATTGTGTTTGATGGGTATATTTAGTCCCCAGTAGAGAGCATAAGGACAGCCACCAGGAGGAAAGGCAGTTGAATAAAACATTCATGACCAGACACATGGGCTGAAGACCAGCCCTGGTACAGGCTGGTTAAACAGTAAAAATTTACTCTAAGCTGTTATGAGTTCTTCGTTTTGAGTTACTAATAACCACATATCTGATATTTGAGAGCTCCCAAATGCAGCTTTTCAGCACTTATACTTGTGCAGTTTTCCAATGCTTCACATCTCCCAGGGTTATTCCACCACTGCTTTTTCAAATATGCGATAAAAAATATCTTTCCTAGTAAAATCTTTCCTTTTTCCTGGAACAATTGATAAATTACCTCTGCACCTAACTATGAAACAATACCTTGTTCTATTTTTCCCAAATTCATATTCAGACAATGTACTGACTAAGTTCCAGTGGCTCAGTAGCATTTCATTATAGTGCTTCTGTCATTCTGGAAAGGAAAAGAAATGAGAAGAAATCATGAATGTGTGAAATGTTCTCCCACGTAGAACAGTCTGAGAGACAGTACCAAGAGCTCTTGCTCATGATGGAAAAATAGATAACCCATTAATAATTTCATGTCACTGGTGAATTCAAAATTCCTTAATCTAATGTGTATGAAAACCTAGTTTAAGACAAGCTTTTTGTTTGTTTGTTTTAAAATATCCATGAATATTGCTTTGCCAAAAAGAAAACTTTAAAAAAGCTTCAGACTCTCCTGTAGCCATGGGATGTGTTGGAGTCTTTTATTTATTCCCTTATGGGATCTGAGCCACAATTCTTTTATATTTCAAGTGATAACTAGGTAAAACTTAAAAAAAAAAAAAAAAAAACACTAAAAAAAAAAATTAAAAAGCTTTTTCCAGTAAATAAAACACAAGTGATTGGAAGCCAAACCAGTACCTTCTCTGTAGGAATTTATAACTGAATGCTCATTAGAAGGATATGATGCTGCTGGTCTCAGAAAAAAAAAGTCCATGTTATTTTCATCATATCTTGACCTTCACATAATTGTTTGCCTTTCCATGGGTAAAAAATGGTGGTAACTGAATGAGTGCAGACTACAATGATGACACTTGGGGAACATCAAAGACAGAGATCTTGGTATGCAGGGTGAGTAAAGAACATTTGAGGAACATTAAGGCCTAAAAGAGAGTTTGTCATTTTCACAAAAAGTCCTTGGTTTCTCAACCAATAGGATGCAATATTTGGTCTCAGAACTGTATTAAAATGAAGTCCAGAATGGAGAACCTTTGTTTTCAAACAAACAGGCAGCAACAAAAAAGAACAAACAGAAATTTTGTTCAGCCTAAAATAAAACCAGAGCAGTCTGCCCACTGGGGAATAGACACTTGGCCCTTTGTATCTGCTGGTGGTGTAATAAATTCTCTGTCTCCAAACTCCGTGAACAGTCAAAAGTTCACATTACATATTGGTTAGTGTGTTTCTTTAGTAAGTGGGCTGCATATCCGAGATAACAAAAGTACCATGTGTTGCAGCAGATACTACGGTAGGGACTATTCTTACTGAACAGCAGAGGAGATAATCACAAATACCTTATGTAAATAAGCAGAACACACATTACAGCTACAGTAAATCTAAGCAGCTTTCAATTTGCTCTTTCCTTTGCTGCCTAATTTTTCAAGTCTATTGCTTAAACATGTATTTTTTTTCCTTGTCCTGCTGGAATACTTCCTGCCTTCTTTGGTTTAACTCTGCAGTTCTGCTTAGGAAATTTGGCTTATACAGACTCTATATATGCATCTTTATGGTATTTAATCTCATTTAGAAAATAGTTCTGTAGTACTGCACAAATTATAATCAAATTCATAAAGTCCTTAAGGCAAGCACAATACGTGCTCATCTAAAAAGTCTCCCCATGGTGTATTTATTTTTATCTGCCACCAGTGGTATATGTGCATGCATGTCTGTGTGAGAGAGGAAGTGTTTTTATGTGCCTATGCCTGCATGTTTGTGTGTGCTAAAATATATAGCTGCATCTATTTTACATATACACATCAGTATCTGGGGATATGCAGAGCTAATCACTTCTAGAAATGTCATTTACTTAGCATTGCTCATGAATACTAGAAAACACCCTGAAGAATTTGCATCTGTGTATCCTAAAGCATAGTGCATTCACTAACATCAGCCCAAATTTCAACAGCTGAAAACTGGCTGATGATTGTAAAAGACAATGTGATTGAGGATACCAGAAAAGAGACAGGAGGCCTCTCTTACTTTGGTCATCTAACATCCTTGGGTTATTAGCAAATGGCTTCACAGCATCTCCACTTCCATAAAACACCCTCCTTTACAAACTCAATTTAAACATGTGAGTGGTAAAATAAAAGCAGAATATTTGTTATAATTGCCCAGGCGATCAAATATCCCATGTGGACATCCTGGTAGTCAGGCCATATCTGACAACTAGAGTCATAAAGCAAGCACAGAACAAGCTTTAAGTCTCCTGATAATGATTAGCTTCCTGAAGCATCTATTTAATTCCCATCACACTCTGTGAGAACTTCATGGTACATCTGTATGTTGAGAATTAGATCCTGATTTTACCCAAGTCCAAAAGGTAAAAAAAAGCTGTTGGTGGAAGAGAACAGTTACAGTTTGGCCACATTCCTGCTTCAGAGCCACTGGTTTCAGCTGATTCCAGCTGATGTCGGCATTGCCTTCTGTGAAAGGCTCACAAAGCAGCATTTGTGATGTTGACAGTTGCTCCTTGGGTGCCATCTTTTTCCTTTGGGAGCTAGATAAAGGCAAGTGATTTCCACCGTACAGATCACTGAACAAACATTTCCGGCATTCAAATTTAAAGCTGTAATTTTGATTTGATTTGAGGCAATTATTTACCATAGTTACTGTTACACTTCAGTGTATTAAGGAGCTGAGAATTAGACCTCTGGGGTCTGTAATCCTATTTATGACACTGGGCTCATTAAATCAGCAGTAAGGGTGATGTCAAAATCAGCAGATTAGAAGAATAACCCCTCACTATTGCAAATCTGCACAGCTCCAGCAACTTTGAGGCAGATAGACACCTGCTGAGGCACTGGGTTGGCAACTTCAGAGGAAGTGTGCTTTACTGGAGCAAGGAAAAAAAGATATTTTCATCCTGATGCTCACACAGAAAGCCTATTTTTTAATTCCCTTTCTCTCATATCTGTCTCAGGCAGGAGAATACTCCTGTGACTTGGGGTGAGGATTTTTCCAGTATATGGAACACAAAACAGAGGCTTTTTAAAAACAGTGAACTGAAGTAATATGTGAGATATGAGCAGTAATATCGTTGAATGAGACATATTTCAGTGTTGTCTATGGGGCCTAAGTGGACCAACACAGCTCTGAGATATTCTTGTTCTTTCTTGCTCTGTTGAAAGCTACATTTCTATTTATATATGGAAAATGCAATTTGTGTGACTACAGTGAATATACATGATGCATATATACGAGAAAATGTAGAATGTAGATAAAAAAGTTGTGTGTCAGTAAAGTTTCTGTCATAAATCCTACAGATACATTTTAAAATAGAAATCAACAGATACATATTAAAATAGCAGACTAGGGCATCAACTTTAATATTACAAATACAAAGAACCATTCAAAATATGATAGTCATTTAAGCATTTGCCCAAGAAATTACTTTTCTTTCCTCACTTGGCTCTCCAGTCTTTTGCAGTTACTTAGTGATGGATATCTTGTTTCTCTGCATCTGTGTGGGAGGATGAGTGAAATGAAATGCAGTGTTTCAGCACAGAAAGATGAAAACAGTATTTAACTGCAGAGCTGAGAATGTCACCAAAGATATGTGCATAGTACCCCAAGGTTGGACATCTCTGTATTGAAATGTACTCTGTATTGACATTTCAACCACAGGCAGGTGTGTGCATAGGCAAAACACACACATGCACATGGAAAAACAGCCCTGGTGTGTGTGCTTTGCCACCCACTGACATCCACAGGACTCATCTCTTGGTGTCTGTGCAAAGGCTGGGCCCAGAGTTTGTGCAAAACTACCTATTGCCAGAGAGTAGGGCCACTTGAGGAGATAGTCTTGGTACTGGCTGCTTCTGCACCTTCTTCAGGAGCAAGCCCAGTTTTCTTCCTTTCTTTCTCCCTTTACCACTTTGAACTGTTTCTGAGGAGACAATACTACTCTGGCTAAATCTTTATCTCTTCGAGGCACAAAAGCAAAAATCACTTCCTTTGCATGGGTATTCTTCCAGCACAGATGTAAGCTAGACCAAGCCTTTGGAGACTAATTTACCTTTAGTGAAGTGACTCTGAAGCTGCAGAATGAAGAAAAGAGGACACAGGCTTGTGTGCATTCTGCAGGCTCCATGGCTGATGTACACTTCAGGCTGCCATGGCCTCTTTCTCCATGGTGCTTGGCATCCAACACCAGAATTTTCTGGCTTTTATCTCAGCCAGCAGAAATAGCAGCAATGGAACAGCTCCTTCTTTCCCTCTCATGCCCTCAGTATGCAGAGGCAACACGAAACATCTCTTCTGTTTCAGCACAGGGTTTGCAGTAGAGACAAAAATTTGGGAAGGTCATGTACAGGCCAGAGAATTCCCATCCAAATTTTCCTTCTCAGAAAAATTTGTGCTCTCCCACAAAAGGAACCTATTACAAGATGACCCAAACTGGCACCTAAGCTTTCACACACTGCCAAAATCCCAACACAATGCATACATAAAAATGTCTCTCTAAAACCATTCTTGTGTGATGCTACTGAAGAGGGAATCTTTAAAATATTGCCCTATTGACTTAAATTTAGAACCTGATTATTCCAAATCAATCACAATACCATTTGGCCACACAAGGGGCACCCGAGGAGAGGTGACAAATACTACAAAGAAGATAAAAGATAATTTAACAAGAAGCAAATTGTAAGGGGTGACAAAGTGTTATTTCCATAATAAGCTTATCTGAGCCTGGGTAAGTTCCTGAACAGGGTGTGGATTTGGCAGTAGCAAAGAAACAGGCCACACAAAGAATGTCTGTTTAGCTAATGAATGCCACTGAAGTGGTTGACTCTCATTTCTCTGGTTTGGATCCCTGCCACCTTTACTCTAATGTCAGACTTTGTTTAATTGGCAAATATACCTTCAAAGGATTGCAGAGCCCTCCATGCTGCTCCATGGGCTGTTAATATTTAATTGTGATTTGTTAAAGGCATACTAACAGTTGATAAAACTATGTGTCTGGGTGCTTTATTGTAATGCAAACCAGCAGCAGGACTTTCTGTGTTCTTTTTTTAGGGGACATGGAGAATGTTGTCTTAGAGACAGGAGAGAAAAACATAAATTTATTAGAGTTTACCATAAAAGAAAATTCTTGGAAAGAATCACAGGCTTTGTTGCAAATGTATTTTGGTGGTATGAAATTAATGAAGTGATTTTCTTATCTATCTTTACTTCACTACAAAGAAAAGCAATTAATGCAGTAGGAAATTACTGGTATTTAAAACAAGACAGAATAAGCCTTTGCCTTTTGCACTTTCAAATGTGTTAACAAATTTTGAATTTGGAGAAAAAATTATTTAAATTGGGCCTTTTTGATGATCACTTTGAGAATACAAGAGGAAGAATCTTCTTGGAATTTGTCCATGTGTATTACATTTGACTGAAATTTCATTTCCACTGAATTTGTAGAAAGCATGAAATATCATCTAGGACATGACTCAAAACAGTACATCTGAAGGGCTCTGTTACATGAACGGCTAAAATCACAAGAAAGTGTTTACACAATTTCTAAACATTACTATTTGTGTTAACTGAATGACAAAAATAAGTCTATGTAATAGTCTTTATTCAAACAAAATTTATATTTAAGCCCATGTTAGAAATAGCAATGGGAAAATGAAAGATAAAGAGAATACTTGGTAAAAAAGTTCAGTCTTGGCCCATGTGCATTCAACAAAAAAATCACCCACATGCACCCATTTCTTTACTATGAAAATCCTTAGTTCTTGGTAATTAAGTAAGTACTCTTTTACAGTAGCTTTTTATCTTCCTAAGAAATCTGAGTCAGCCAATAAAAAAAACCATCAAAGAGGTTACTTAACACCTGTAAGCAATAATTTACACTGATGCCAACCCTTTGAAAGTGAAGGGGCACATTACGTTCTTGACATATGTGAATAATTTCCCTTGAGTTCATTTCTGTTATTGCCATGTAGAAAATAAGGCTTATTCTCAGAGAGTAAATAATCAAAAGTGTTTTTTAAAATTTGTTTTAAAATGCATCTGGTTGAAATGTGGGACATTTCTTCAGCTACTTTAGCCTATTCCTTTCCACATCTGAAACATTGATAACCTCAGAAATTTAAAAAATTCCTTTGTGAATAAAGACATGCCATGATTTTTAGTTATAACACTGAAACCTCAGTGAAGTCACACGTCTTGATTTATTGAAGTCTTTTACTTCTTGCATATTTCTGAGGATGAGGGAATATAATCATCCTGTATTACCTCCAGCTTACCTGATGAATTGCCAGTCATTTTTGAAAAGTTTGGCAATTTCTCTCCAAGAAAAGGCAGAGAAGGATTTGTCTTCAGGAGCCACATGCAGCTGCTCCAATAACCTTACTTAGACAGGCAGAGGTGCTGGGGCTGCCCAGCATACACGGCCAGTCAGCAGAGCCAGCAGATATTTGCAAGGACATAGCAAAACCAGGATCCAGAGCCTGAGACTCAGGCAATTGGCTTATTCTAAGGCAAGAAAACCAGTCTGGTTTTATGCTACTATGTTTTTCTTACACTGGGGAGAAAATAAAGCATTTATGGGTTTGTTAGTAATTTTTTTCATGATGCTAAATGGGGGGAATTTGAAGCAGAATTGTCATGCCAGCTCTGAAGCTAAGTCCATCTAAACCAGAGCTATAGTTGGACATCTCTCTAGTCAGCAGTAGTCTGCTCTTTCTTAAATTCCTAGACTAATAATTTTTTCCAAATCTTGGGACATTATTTAGCTTTTTCAAAACTGCTATTTTTTACCATTCATATTTTGTGTTTCAGCCCACAAGAGCCTTGGTCACTGTGATCTGTGGCAGCAGTTTCCACAGAGTTGTCTCATATTCTGCAGGAAGCATCTCTTCTGTATCAGACGCACCTTTGACACTTCATCTCACTGAATGTTGCCTTTCCTTTTGTTCTTGGACAGGGAGAGTGACATAGGAGTGAGACAACTTTTTGGAGACAATTAAATCAGTAGTAAACATGATATACTAGATGAAATATAAACATGTCACACAAAAATGCAAAAATCAAAAGCAAATATTCCTAAATATCAAGAAACATTTTTTTACATAGTGGGTTTTTTTCTTAGTCTGCTTTCCCTTTAAACACTTGCACAGCCACATTTCTCTGGGCAATTGCAGAAGTTGCTTACTCATGATTCTCTACATTAGTTTGCTCAAGGCTCTTGCAAAACATGCCAAAGTACCCAACTCCCTGAAGTCCACTGGAGCATTTGCAGTACAGTGCAGCCCACTGAGATGTGAGAGGAGGGAAAGAAACAGGCAGACAGCATTAATGAGGAAAAAAAAAGAAACAAATGGAGAGCAAATACAAGGTATAAAGCACTGTTTTACCTGCTTTCCCTTTTGGAAGGGTCTGCTGGATATCGTGAGAGCAGTAACCTCTTCCAGTTGGGTCTGGTAAGTTTTTTTGACATGGTGCTGCATGATATTCTCCTCAGCCAAAGAAGGAAATACTATCTTGAACAAATGACTCTATGATAAATGCACAAGTGATTGAAAAAAAAATACTCAAAGAGAAGTTGTCAACATTTCACTCACAAATTGGCAACACATTTCTGCAGCACCTTCTTCTATTCCTTATTTTCATTAAATACATGAATGACAGTACAGAGCCTACTCGTGCCATTTGTAAGTCATACAGAGCTGGAAGCACACTGGAGGCTGTGGTTGCTGTTCAAGCTGATCCTGACAAATTGGAGGAATGATCCAAAAGCAACACGATGAAATGGAAATTAAAAAAAGGCCAGCAGTTGAGAGAGGAAATTGAATGCACAAACAGAAAATCAGGAATAACTAGCTAGGCAGCATGCTAGAAAAAAGGAAAAAGTTGAGGCAGGAAGGTTAGAGTGGGTCGTAAACTAAGTCCAGGTGAAAAATGTGATGCTATTAACAAGCAGCAGGCTGTGGAGTAACACAGAGGAGGTGGTTATTCTTTATCCTGCACACGAGGCCTCAGCTGGAGCCCAGTTTTGACTATACTGCTATAAAACAAGGTACCCAACTGGACAGAGTCAAAACCAGCAGAAGACAGATAAAAAGATACTTAGATTGAAACACTATTAGGGAAAATGTACCAAATATATTCACTCTAGAAAGGAAAAGACTGGGGAAAGAGAAACCCTGTTGTAGTCCCCTTATCCCACATTTTTCAGGAACCATCTATCAAAGCATTTGCATTCTGTGTCTGAGTAAGAATACATGGCCAAGACTGGTATAAGTCTGCACCCAGCTGGTGGTAACATTATAAGGAACCTCTGTAAACAAGAGGCAAACAAAGAACTAACTCAATAAGGTGCCACTTGTAGCCTTGATACCTGGGACATTTAAAGGCCACTATGCAAAATAAATGTGGTTGTACCTTATGTTTAGGTTCAATTCAGAACCAACCTGTTCTTGCTACTAAAGAGGCACTTCTATCCCCTTCCATTTCAAGGAATTGCATCTCTTTTTCTGATTCTTTCATCTGTTTCACATATTTCTTCAAATTTAACAGTATAGACAACATTTCCCCTCAGAAGATTTACTCAAAGCTGCCTGAACTCACTGGAAACACATCAAAAAGCATTAACATGACAGGGATCATTTTCTACATTTAAAATTCAGTCTATATTTGAGAAACAAAGCACTCCCAAAGGTTTTGCAGGAGTTATCAAAAAGGCATAGCCCTCTCTGTACTGACTGAATGCTGTTTCCAGCCATCATTATATACTACTTAAGTGTTAGAAGGACGAGAATATACATTGCATATGTCACTCTGAACCTGGTATAACTAAATACAGACAGGCAATGTGCAGCCCCAAAATACCCTGCAACCCGTGAGGTAACACTGTGCTGAAATTACGAATGTTCTAACTGCATGTTAAGAGCTTTTTACATTAATTTTGGAGTGTTTGATTTCTCAGTGTCACTAATGCCACATCTAGAGAGGATCTCTATTAACTTAGCAGAAACTGAGCCAAATCTGCTCTGCAAAGCAATAATTCTTTCTAAGCTGGGCTCATCTCCCAGCTCATGTCTTTTATACCACTAACATCCACATTTTTGTTTTGGTTTTTTGTCCAAGGTTAGTTTTCCCTTTGGAAAGCCTCATGCACAGGATGGCTCACTTTCACTCCTCTGTCCTGTTACAAGGAGAAACTAAAATTTCTAAATCCTTCTCAATCCATGATACCAGCTACAAAAGTTCTCAACTGTGAAAGTCCAGTGACATACAGCAAGGTCATAAGAATATTATTAGTGATTTTGCGTTCTCATTGCTAAGTGGAGAGATGCCAACATAAACTGAAGCAGAGTTTGGCTTTTACCCATGCCCATTAGCCATGAAAACAAACATGAATTCCACAGGGCACAGGGAGATTGTGTGGGAATAACAAGGAAGTTGGGGTTAAAACAGGTGTAAGACTGGTATGATGGCATGGTCCTAAAACTGAGCAGTCACTATCTCAGGGCTGCTGGGAGCTTTGATCATCTCTTTGTTCAATCCTGGGTTAAAATAGATTTTTATTTTTTAGCATTCAGTCTTCCATTCTTCTTTGCTGGAATTAAGAATTCTCTTTTCAATTCTTCTCCATATGAGGATATGTACCCTGCAGTAATTCTTCCTGTCTCCACATGAGATTGGAATTTCTGGCAAACCCTACATAATTCCTATATGTTGCTGTAACTGTCTGCTTTGTACTTTATTCTTGTTTACTTCTTCTCTGCTCCTGCTGCTCTCAGATTTAATTTAAAGGCATTGACCTGAATTAACCCAGTAATTATTCTGAAATTTGGGAGTGTAGAAGAGATTGTAGTGCAAGTGGTATTTAAGACTGACCAGGTAATTATACTTTAAGTAGGAAAAAAAAAAGATTTTTTTGGAAACACTGCTTTTCTGGTATAAGGTATATATTTTATCTGAGACTGCATAATACATAATGATGTTTGATTCAAAAGAAATAAAAATAATTTACATTAGAAAATTAGAAAAACAGCCCCCAAAAAGATGGTGCAAGTCTGTTTCAATGTCAAAATTTGTTTCATCATTTATTTCTGATAATGGGGCCTATACACAGCTGATGCACAGAATAACATAATGTTCAGATTGCAAGAGTGAGGACGGAGCCAAGAAAAATGCAGGATAGACCATAGTACATTTGAAAGGTTAACAGTTGTATGTGGTTCATAGAAATAAGAGGAGAAAATAAAACAAAATACCTCGTTTTTCTAACTACTTGACCTTATAATGTTATCTTGCCTGTAAAAAGTTTTAACACAGTTCATTAACCAAGTTTAACATTGTCCTCAGATAAATATGAAAAGCATGCTCAAACTTCAGAATAAATATAATTTGACAATAGTTTTTCACTTTGCCTTCTTTTTTGCATGCTTATTTTATAATCAGGAAGACTGAGGCTTATCTAACTTTTTTCATTCAAGTATAGTATATTAAGGGCCTCTGCTTTTCATACAACATAAGAAGTGTTCAAATGCTCTTTGTGTGATACAACGATTCCAGATTTCTGTAACCTGAAGCCCTGGCATCTGTTCTCTCAGTGTCTCTGGAAGGAATTGGTCCACAAAAAAAAAGGCTGAGTGATTCTGTCAGCATAAAATGATGAGAAATGTCATAGGTGTTTTTGTACAGGAATCTTAATCTGCCTAGCACTTCAGCAAAAACTCACATAGCAAAATTTGAATATGTATTTATTATGATATAAATGGGAAGAAAATATAAACAAGACCCAAAGTATTCAAAAATATAACATAAATTTATCAAATTAATTTTTACTGTAAGAATTTAGATGCAATTTCTTGTTATAGAATCATTAAGGCTGGAAAACTACTCTGAGATCATTGTATCCAACCATTACACTTGCACTGCCAGGTCCACCAAACAACAGCTCTTGGTGGGAAGGGGAAGATACATTCTCTTACTCACTTTTAAGCTGTCACTACACCTTTCACTGCCTTGGAAGGTGAAGGGAAAGGAGAGGATAAAAGCATTGAAGGGGAGAAGACTCAGTGGTGGAGGCCAACATGACCCTGTGAAATGGCAAATGGCTTTTGTTACCTGCAGGTCACACAAAGCCAACTGCTACTCACACCTGGGGCAGTGACAAGCCCAGTCTCAGTCTCTGACTAGAGCAGGATCATCAGATGATTCAGCACACTGCTTAGAAAGCCAAAAAAGCCTCAGGGATTTGGTAGGAATGGTGTCCCTGTATAACTTTCTATGCCTTACTTTAGAGAGATTGTGCTCCTGTTACCATTGCCAGTCTGGTGACCCCTGTGCTCTGAACAGTGAGCAAGGGCACAGGAACCCACTGGCTTAGCTGAGAAAGCTGCTGCTCTGCAGGACATCTTCCAGGAGGTGTCTTGGTGGACTTGGACTTGTGGGGTATATCCTCTCAAAGTGAGGAACATCCAGTCTGCTTGGAGACATGAATCAGAGGAAACCCTAAAAGTCATAGAATTATAGAATTATAGAATTATTTGGGTTGGAAAAGACCTCTAAAATCATCAAGTCCCACCATTAACCCAGCACTGCCAGGTTCCCCACTAAATCATGTCCATCAATGCCACATCTACCAGTCTTTTAAATAACTCCAAGGATGGTGCCTAAACCACGCCCTTGGGCAGCCTGTTTCAATGCTTGACAATCCTTTTGGTGAAGAACTTTTTCCTAATATCCAATCTAAATCCTTCTGACACAACTGAAGGCTGGTGGAAGGTTCCCCATCAGTGTTTTGAAAAGCTGTCAGCCACATTGACAACCCTCAAGACAGCACCAGTGCTAGACAGAGCACATAGTTTGGGACTGGGCCCCATGGATTTTACCATGGGCATGGCAAAAGGACAGAATAGATCACAGACTCAAAGCCTCTCCCTTGCTGCAAATTCCCACAGGCCTGGGAATGCTTGAATGTCACTTAGTGTTTGTGAAAGAGGGGAATCCTTCAAATAAGTGAAGTAACAGCATTGTAAAAATCCATACAGCAGCAAAATAACTTTGCCAGTCCCTTGCACTGCTTCAGTGCAACTCATTAAGCTTGTGTTTCAATGTAGTGTTTGCTTAACTATAATTATTCTCAGATGCAGACCTTCTTATGCCTAAAGTCTAAGAACACAGGCACTTACTATCTGGGAGGTTATAGAACTAATACTCCAACAGTCAAAACAAGGAACAACTGTGACTTGGAGTTAAGGGACTCAAAAACCTCTTCTTTCTGCAAAATCAGCAGCCTGTCAGCTGCAAAGAATTACAAGCATTTTCAAGGATTTCGGCAGAAAAGAAAACATTAATAAAACGATTAACAGATTTTTCCCCTGCTCTTAATATGTTTAACACTCAACACCTTTGCTTACCTTTCAGCTTAATGTCACTAGTTCATTTATTTTTATAAAGGCTGCTACAGGATATCTTGGTATAAAAATAGTTTACAGGGAGGCCTGTTTGGGAAGATCTCAATATACTGAGTAGCTGACTGATATGGTAGTTAACTACAAGCCAAACATTGTTCATTACCTGGTGGAGAAGAGGACAAGTTTCAGCCTACAGGCTGTGTTGGGAGTTCAGAAATCTAAGGCACATGTTTAATTTGCACCCAGCTGAACAACTTGCACGTCCCTTGCAGCAGTGGGGATGGGATGCCCTGTTCTTGGCAGGGCTCCTCCATCGTGGTCCAAGGGGCCAGGGCTGCTGCTGAGCCCAGAATTTTGTATTCTGCTCAGATGCCCACTGAGATCAAAACAGCATCAAACACCTCAGTGGCAAGATTTCCTTCCTCACAATTTCCAGCATCAGGCTGCAGCTCACTATAACCAAACCCTCCTCTTGCAGCTGAAGCGAGTGTCTGATCCAGGTAAAACCTTTACTGTTTAAACTACACTCATTCAATGAAATCCTATCAACTGTATATGAAGGACAGTTACAAAACAATTGAAAAGTTTAGAAGCACTCAGAATTTGTGAGGGTGATCTATGCTTTTAAGGATTCGAAATTACATAGATGACTGATGGATATGTTGAGGTGTCTAACTGTTACATGGCTAAAAAACCTTTACTGCTTTGGTAACTTATATTACTATTTGGTCTCATCTTTTTTACATGAAACATGGAAAACAAAAGTTAGCATGTCTCTAATTATATTTTGAACCCTTAGAGATGGAACCAGCATTAGTGTTCAATTAATGCAGTAGTCAAAACTTTGAATTATATTTTATTGGATTTTAGTGCTATTATGAAACATAGGAAAGAATACAAACCTTATAAATTTACCAGCATCTGCTCTAAAAATGTCAAAATCTTTAAAATTTAAGAGAGCTTTCTGAAAACACTCATTCCACAGTACAATGAAACTACTGCCCAAAGGTAAAGTGATGTAGCAGAGTTATTGCAGGAAAAACACATGTGGCACATTACTCACGTTGGTAAAGCACTGGAACGTACCTTTGCTATGTGAATAAACCACTGACTTCAATAGCACTATTTATATGCTTAAAATTAGGATACTGTTTAAGTACATTGCTGATTTGAAGCCACAGAAATCAACTCAGACTTAGGGGCATGACATCATCATTTAAATGTTACATGTTAAAGCAATTCAGAGTAGAATTCACCTAAATAAATGTAAACATTTACACTCTAAGCATTGACATCTCAGCTAATTGTTTAGAGTACCAAAATTACCTATTTCCTCTTCATTTGTGATAAAAGGAGCTTGAGGATGTTATCATCTTAGATATAGACATCTTCCACTACAGATAATCGAACTTAGATGAGATTAAGGTTGTTCTTGTCTATCTTTTCTTTTGTTATCCCGATTTCTTTATGATGTGATATAAACTAAGCATTTGTCTCTTTTGAGCTAAAAAGGCACATTGAAGTGCCTCCCTGTCTGAAGTTAGATCAAAATGTATTCCCATAAAGCAAGAGCCTGAATATTATGCTAACAAGAATCTACAGAAACCCACGTGTTTGTTTTCAAAGTGTTAATGTTCTTCAATTGTCAGAAAGCATCTGATTTCCCAGGAGTTGGATGATGTAAACTAGTATGGAAAGAACTGCAGAAAGAAGACTGCTACAGGGAGAGCAGATAGTTTATTGCACCAGCTTGCTTTCTGAGGTCTTTATTTGTTTTGAAGTTACTTTTGAATTCAACTTTCAATTACAGTGATTATATCTAGGTACACTTTGAAACCTGAGTCAGTGCTGTGAACCAGCTTTAGTGGAATTCAAAAGTGTTTCCATAGAGAAATCCAGCACTTACCATAATGCCTAAAAGAATTTGGAAAATCATGATTTCCTAGCAAAGGGCTCAATCTGTATGATGAAAGGCTTATGATATCTCAGGACCATTTCTTAGTTTCTGTATGAGCAAATTCTGCCATTATCTGTCTACAGACCCTGAAGAAAATGCCCCCAGCGCTGAAAGACCTACTTAAATCACAAAGATTTAAACCTGTGCATGCCAGAATGCAACATTCTTCAGCTAATACATCCAACATCATCTGTGAAACTAGAGCTATGCATCCAAATGAACTCACAAAGACTGTCAGTAAAGGACTATGGAAGAAAACCTTTTCAGAATAACTGTGCTTTCTTCAACCTCTTAAACCATCTGCAAAAGATGGCTCTGGTGTTAGTTTTTGTGGTGTCTCTATAAAGCATGGACTGAAAAACAGATTTTTTTCCTAGCATATACAAACATTTTAATGTTCTCTGATTATAGTTCTGCAGGAGCTAACTTTCGTGCCACCATCTGTAACTCACAGAGCTGAAAGCTTTTATCACTTTCCCTCTGCTAATATTGCACTCCTATAATAACTGCCCTTTTCTCTCCAACTGGCTAATTGACTATCACAGGCAAGCCTAGAATAGAGTTGTTGTTATTGCAGCATGCATTTAACTTGCTTTGACTTGAGCATTAAAAAAGGCTTGCTCAGCACCCTCATTTTTACTCTCTATATTGAGAGTTCAATTAATTTTCTCTGAAAATATTTTTTCTCTTACACTCCAGTATGGATGTTTATTGGATGTAAATGTAATAACACAAATTCTGAACTTGATTCATTTAGGGTACAGGACTGTCTCTCTAAGACTTAATCTGTTTGCTGATCAAGAATGCTCAGAGGAAAGTATCTAGAAGTATACTGTATATTTTCATGCTGAGTAATGAAGTTGCAAGTGCCTGACCCCTTTGTTTCTCATCCATATGAACTTACATGTTCTCTATTTTTTACATCAATGCACTCAATGTATTCAATGAAAATAAAATTTGGTCCAACCTCTACCTGGCTCTAAGTAAAATGCTAGTAACATTTCTAAATTTTTCAGAATTTTATGCCAATTCAGGGAACAGTACTGAGTTGGAGTTAGTTGGAGTTAAGGAATGAGCTAATAAAGGACTATAATGAATCATCAAAACTTAATGATGGGATTCGTTTGTTTTTTTCATGTCCTGCCAGTCCTTTCTGAATACCTGTTTCTGATTCAGATGATGATTATGCAGTTCAAATGTAACTGAAATAACAATATATTTAAATACTCTTCAAATGCAAAATTAGGTTCACTTTATTCATGGTCTATAATGTTCCAAATATTTCCAAGACTTCTGATAGCATTGCCATAATATTGACTCAAAATACCCTTAATCTGAAGGCTTTAGATTCATCATCGAGGGCTTTATAAATCATTACTCCAGGAGTTCGTACAAAATTTGGTTCCAGATCTAGATGCAAGTGAAACACAAGTTCTCAGGACATAATCCTTCAGATCCTGCTTTTGTTTTCAGTAAATATCTTACCCTCAGACTTCTACGTTCACCCTAAAATTTCACAGCAAAACCACAGAAATACTAAGTTTCTCAGAAAAGCAAAGTGTCAAGAATTGTGCAAGACCTGTTTATTGTAGGAAGATAGAGAATTAAGGAAATTTAGAGATGTCTTGGATGTAGTAGCAACTTCACTTATGCTATCAGTAATTGGTAATAACGATGACTATTTGATTAATTAGGGTACCTCCCTGTATTTTTATGAAACAGGGGAGAGAAAGTTACTGTTCTGGCCTTCTTGGAGCTGGGAAATGTTTCTCAGCTTCCTGTATTTCTGGTGAATGTCACACCATCAGACTATTTAGCACCAGCTGCATTATTAAGCTTGTAATAATAACAACATTTTTTCAGGAAACAAAAAGAAACATTAAATATGTACCCTTTCATTAGGAAATTCACCTGAAATATAGCAAATCTGTGTTCATGTTTCATGTCATCCAAGTTTTACTTTGGGAGCCTGTTATCCTGTGCCTCAGGGCAATGGGACATTGGCCAGATTCTTGATCTCCACAGTTTTTCTCTAATTATAACAAACCCTGAAATCCTTTTCTGACATCACGAAGCTTTCCAAAAGTAATTCCTTTGAAATTTTCAAATTTCTATAAAATTTAGATTTTGAATATTTAACTTTTCCAATGAAAATACACTCAAAAATTCCTGATCAGTTCAACTGCAGTTAATTTTTTCCCCCATCCAATTCTCATAAAAAAACCCTCTTCCTGGAGAATTATAAAATACAGCCAGCCAGTTTTTAATCTAATCTGTCTTGGCTTTCTGTATCTATGTCGTACAAAGTTTGCCATTGTGTGCTTCTGAAAGAATTATGAACTGTGGTTTTCCTTAACTAAGTGAAAGGATGTCTTCCTTAATTTAGATTTCCCTGGCATGTCCAGCAAACAATGATTAATGAAAACCTTATTTTAAATTCTCCTTTACAGACAGCTTTGTCTTTGCTCTGTATGCAGGGAGAAAATCGACCACAAGCTTGTCTCCTGCAGAAATAGTTTCCTCATCATATCACTCTTCCAGCACGGGACAATGGCCTTTTCATCACAGTAAGAGGTAGGTTAACCAGAGAGGAAGAAGTGTTCAAAACTGATTAAGAAATAAAATATAAAAATTAAAAATTAAAAAACTTTTGTAATGATCAGGAAGCTACCTTGCACATAGCACATTTAGAAATTTGATGAGAACTGCTGTAGATTTTGCATATTCTTAATTTGGGCCAGCTTCTTGGCTACTACAAGCTGGGTATCAGGACGGATATCAGAAGAGTTACTTAACAGTAACTCTTAACACTTGATAATCTTGCCCATCTATTTAAAAGCAAACTCTCTTTACAGAAAAAAAAAAAAAGAAGAAGGGGAGAAGGGTCTAAATAACAAATAATCATAGTAATTCCTTACATGTCCCATGATTCATGCCAATAAACATAATTACAAAAACCAAGGCAGGTAGACAGCATTAACATAGACATTATTTTAACAGGAGAAAAAAAAAAGGAGCTTTTCAGAACTAAACAAATATTTCAAGGTTTTATGCAAACAGGCATAGTTCATGTGATCCAAAACTAAATATTTAATTTTATTTTAGTGCTGTTTATCTCAATTGTCTATTGTGAGTTCTCATTAATTTAGGTCACTTTTTCTAAGCAGTAATCCTCAATATTTTTTAACCCCTCTTATCTCCTCCATTTGTTTCTATGATTGTTCTCTGAATTTTACTCCAATTCTTAAGTAGGATTGGTGTTCCTTAAAATCAATTTTGGGGTGAAACTGATATTTTCCTGCAGCTAAACTGCTCCTGTGAGTAGTTTCCCAGAGTAAGTCTAACAGTCTGTTGTCTTTCACTAGTGCCAGCTTTCACTAAAGAAACAGCAGGGCCTCTCAATTACATATATAAAGTGTCCAATTTTCTTCTTGTTTACAAGAGCTTTTTATTTAATTTTGTGGAATTCTGCATTCCACACGGAAAAATAATGTTGTTTGTTGCCACAGGTACTATGCATGGATAATAATTTTCCTACTAATTTTGGTATAACTGTCGCGCAGATCCAGATTTAGTTCTAGAAAGCACATTATAACATATTTGCTATTTACAATTTAAAAAAAATGAACCATAGTGCCTTGTCTAAGCAGCTTAAGAAATACTAGTAATCTTTATACCCAATCACTCATGATCTACAGACAACAACTCTTATCTCTGGAAGAAAAACCTCTTTCTCCTCAAGGATGAGGATAAATCCGAGTCATCTGGTCTAGTTGGCGCCAAAGTTAAGAAGAGATATTGAAAAGATTATCAGCCTATAATTAGGGATTTATAATTACCTAATTAAAAGCCAAATCTTCTCAGGCCCAGCCCAAGAATTTCCATTCAAACAAGTAACAGCTCGGAGAATCTCACACTAATTGGAGGGTCCAGCTGATGAGGGCTCTAATCTGGAGAGTGGTCTGGTTTCTTCCGGTCATTCTTAATTCAGTCCTCCCCAGAGTGAGGTTGCTGTGATCATTGCATCAGTGTCATGGCAGCTTTAAGAGTGACACAATTCTTGTTGTACCATACTCTTCTTGGAGGTCTCAGTCACTTGACACTATACCTGAAAATTTGGAGAGGTTACATTTGAGATGGAGTAGAAGAGAGATTCACAGATCACCTTAAGTTTGCAGGGTGTGAATTCCAGCAGTGTTGAGTGGATTACAGCAATCAAATCCAGGTTTAGGACTGTAGAGAAAGCCATCTGTTATTTGTATTTTGAATCTGAATGCATAAAATATAGGGGGAATCAATCATCTGCCAAAAACATTGACATTCTAGCTGAGTGAACAGCTTCCTCAGCAAAAATTAGGCTTTTTGTTGGGAGGAAAATCCAGATATTGATTTATGTAGCAAAATGTCAACTGATTAATCCTATCAGAGAACTTTAATTAGATACAGGCTCATTTGCTATCTTTGTCCCTGGACTACTACTGTGTACAGTATTGGCCTGCATTTGGACTTGCTGGTGTCAGCACTGCACAGTCAGTTTACAACATGCAATGTCACCATTTGCAGAAATACTGCAATTGAGCCAAAAAGCTATTTAAGCTGAAATAAATTGATTTCTACTGAATTTTTAAATTAAAACCCCAAAAATTAAAAATTAGTAATTACAGTTGTACTTTGTGGTCTTTTAAAGTATTTTGTTACACAAACCCACAAATAAAGGCCAGATGGTGCAGCACAGAAATTTCAAGGCCTGAATTAGAAAATCCAATCATGGTTCTCAATGGAAGCTCTCTGTATGACATTTAGATTTGATGGAGTGATGTGTAAGGTGCTGAAATTTATTCATACAGTTTGAGACAGAGCTGCAAATTTGTACACCTCTCTCCTTTCACACTGCAACTGCCTCAGCACCAAAGAACAAATGATTGTCAAATGATAGAGATAATGTCAGACAAGATCTATGTATCTGTATCAAAAAGATGCCTTTTCCACCTCTACTCTCCAGAACTGTTTAACAGATTGCATATAGGAATTTCATTAGATTTTCAAATGTTTCAGAAGAAATTCAAATATTGAAAACTAAGTCTGATCACTTCATTGCCTCACTGCTTTTGAACATCCCAACTACTTGTTCCCTTCCTTCACTTTTACAATAAATTTAAATAGTGTCTTCCTCTACTCATTCAAACAATGATGACAAATGAGTTTGCAAATCACATCAGGTGTAGCTTAAAGGGTATTATTTGCTGAAATGCTGATCATAGAAGTGTCTCTTTCCACAGAAGTTTTGATCAAGATGAGGTTAATACGAATATTAGTCGCTATTAAGGCTTCTGTTTTGACAGACTTGTCTGAGGATGTCCTAGGTGGAGTGAGCAGCAAGCACATCACTAGTTTGTCCTACTTTGTATCAGAGGTAGGAAAGCAGTTCCTTTTTAAAGGATGCCAAGCCTTTTCTGATACTCTCTTCAGCTTGCCAGTAAAGGCAATCTAAAATATCGAATGATCATGTTGTCATAGAANGGAATAGACTTTGTATTTTAAGGCAGAGAAAATGGAAAGTTTTTGCTTTGAAAGGTGAGCACTGATAATCCGGGGTTGTATTTGACTCTTGGAGGTGATGTAAAATCATTTAATAGATAGACAAATAGACTTTATTCAGACTGACCCATGCATGTGTCTGTGGTGTTTGAGCATATTCAGACAATGGGACCCAGAAAGCACTTTACAGAGAAACTGAAAGGACTGCGGAAGTTTAGGTCAAAGAAGGCAGATAAATTAGAAGGGGAGTAATAAAATTACTTGAAAATGAAGAATTACAAAACTTTATTGTTGTTTCTGATTCCCTGTCTTTTCTCCAAGAAGTGATTGCCCCTTCCTTGTTCAGCCATTACAGATGCTGTTCCATTTCTCTCAATACCCTGACTCCCTCAATGTCCTCCTTGGTCCCCTGTCATGTGTCCAGCTTCTTCACCTCCTGGCTTTAGGATGCACCTGCATTTATCAAAGACTTGTCTTCCAGATAGGGTAACTGCTCCTAAGTCTGGTCCTCAATTTATTTATATTGGATATGAGCTAGGTCATTGCTCCAGTCTTTTGCTGAAATTACAGTTTTCTCCCGGATGAAAGACAGCTATAAACTGTGCGAAACAAAGCACGTTCCAGCCAGATAACAAGAACATTCATTATGCCAGGTTTGGCATCCTCTGCTTAGCAAAATCCTCCTGGGTAGGTCTTGTCCTCTCAAGTGTCTCCCAGTGCTGTCTTAGCATGAGCATCACACAGGCTCAGAGATGCTATAACAAAACAATTCCGGCAAAATCATGTTCTCACCCAAAATTAGTAGGATTTAAAATCACCTGGAGTCCAGAAAAAATCCACAGGACCATTGAATGGTTTGGGTTGTAAAGGACCTTAAAAATCATCTTGTTCCAACCTCCCTGCCATGGACCAGGTTGCTCAAATTTGGCCTTGAACACTTCCAGGGATGGGACATCCAGAACTTCTCCAGGCAACGTTCCAGGTTCTCCTGTTAGAGATACTTATTTTCCCACTAAATTATTACATCTAATCATACTTAAGTTATTCCATTCTTCTTCAGCACTTAAATATTCTGCTTTGTATTTCCATTATGTATTGATTGTTGTGTTTTAGTTAATTTCCTTTTAGTTGAATAATAATTAATTTTTTAGTGATTTCTCATTTCTATTTGCCATTCTGGTTCAGATAGTTCTAATAACTGACTGTGGCAAGATGCATGCAGTATATGAATACTAAATAATTGCAAAATCTCTAGCTTACTTGTAGAAATACTTTAAAAATATTCCATTTTGCAAACATTCAAGTATAAAAATAGTAGGATAAATCAGTATGAAAATACAGGTTTCATTTGAATTACTGATTGATCTTACTGGATTTATAACATAACATGAATAAAAACATGGTGTATCCAGAAACAGATCTTTTGAATTAACCTTTTATGAAAATTTTACTTCAAAACACTATCTCACAAAAATTCTGACAATGGGGAAAAGGGCAGAACCTTCATGCATAAAAGTGTTTGTTGTCATGTTCATAATAGTGACTGATAATTAAATTGGGTTTGCAACAGATGGGAGGAATGTAAGTCAGTTTGTGGCAGAAGGCAGACACGCTAGCTAATGAGAAATCACAAAACTGGACTGCAAACAGAGGTGGGTAAGAGAGCTGCGTCTGTTATCCAAACTGTATTTCAGTTAAAGCCATGAATATTTTAACAGCAGAATTAGCAGTACCCTGCAGTTACTCAGCCATAATGGTATGTATAACTATAATGCACATTTCTGATGTCCTTTAACATATCTCAAACGGACCAAAGGAATCTGCACGTGAAAAGTGATTATAAAAATACAAATTATACTCTGCCCAATAAGGAACTATCAAAGGAGTGTGATAATTGGTCTGCAAGACTTGATTGAAAAATATCTGAATAAACTTTATAATGTTTTTGCCAGTATGTGAACTGGTGATTAAACTGGTCACTCATATTTGAACTCTAAAAATTAATGGCTATGCTGTGGAAACAGTGAGCCTATTTCCTGAAATGATAATTAAACTATATGTATTTGAACAATGGTAGACAGCTCTGTATTTCACAAATAACCTTATAATATAAATAAGAAAGAAGTGTGGAGTTATTTCTGTATCTACACAGAGATGATACTGGTGCAATTCAAGAGGATGTTACCAAGAAAAACTCCTTGACAATGAGATGTATTTGATGGTTCCCTATTATCTGGCAGATGCCTTATTTCATAATGAGTCTTTGTGGAGTGAAATAGGGAAGAGGTCTGCAAATGAAAGTTAAAACACTGGGAAGACAGAGCCATCTCCAGCTCAAGATAGGGACACATCAAGCTTCAGCTTGAAAGATTGTAGGCACTAATGGTGCCTACAGAGGCACAATTTGCTTCTTGCCCCTTCTGCCAGATGAAAGATATTTGCTCAAGAAAAATGCTTGATGCACCACACAAAATAGTTGCTCTGATCAGATGGTTGACTTTCAGAAATTCCAGAGGTGGTCATCAGGCATCTTCTGGTTGAGGTTGCCAGGTCTGCTGAAAGCCCAGAACACAGTGATCCTGAGATCACTGCCCACCCTGCTGCATCTCAGTAAGTCAGGCTTGCTGGGATCAAATGCACAAGAGATGCTGCAAGTGCCCAGCAAAGTGGGCTCCTGGCATCTGTGCCTGATGTGCTGTGCAGGCTCTGCCCTGCACTCTCTCCAGATGAGGTCCCTCATTGCCTTACACATTTACAGCTGTTTTCACAGCCCATCTTTTAACGAGTTTGCTTCAGATCTACACTTCAGCCATAAAGAAAGATTTTAAGAACTAGAGATTTAGGAGGTCTACTAGATCTATGTCCTTTCAACTGTGTGAAGCCCGATGGGTGATTCTTCTATTTTATTGAAAGACTCAAATAAAAAGAAAGTATCTTCATAGAGAATGATGGTAGGATCACTCTTAGGTCTGATGTGGAGTCTGGAATGGATTTACTTGACATTCCTTCATTTTTGCTGTTTTCTATATGTGTTAGTGGGGTGTTCATTGAAGTGTCTTATTTGCAGTCTTTTGAATTTCTATAATGACACAATTTCCAAATCATACAGTCCTGCATGATTCTAACAAAATAAAGAAAGTATTGGGAAACTCAGTTTTCCCAAGTAAAAAGCATAGTGATTGTGATAACATATATAGAATTTAAGTTGGAAAATTCAAAAGAGAACAAAGACCAAGACAGCTGCATTTTGGCATCTAGGTTGTTCAAATAGAGGACAATAATATAGAAAAAATGACAGTAGAAAACCTTTTGATTCTGCACCTCCTATTTCCTAAAGAGATTTGTTGCTAAAGATACCCAAACTTTCATGTCACTCACAGGGCAAAAACATATATATTTTAAAGATAACATATTATTCAATTGCTTTATCAGACATATTAATCAACTATATGGATGTGAAATGTCTTTTTCCAGATGAATTTTTCTATTGGCAAAGACCTATCTATGAATTTGCCAACATAAATTTAACTCCAGGGTTCTAAGAAAATTCATAATAACTAGGAAAATTCTAAACTATTTGGGTTAACAAAGGTCTACTATACCTAGATCTAATACAACATAAAGTACAGTTGACTTTATGAGACAGACTGTAGACAAAGGGACCATTGTTTACCAATACCATAAAGAAAACTATGGAAGCATTTGATTATAAACTTCAGTGAGATGTTTAAAATATGAGTTGAGTGGAGGCAGAAGCACACATGAATCATCTGGTGTGGCTGATTTCCCCCACTCCATTAAATTTAAGCAGCTTTACAGTGCCTTTGAGATGGGAAAATACCAGGAATGTATATAAATTCCAGACTTAGAGTCATGTCTCTCAGAATCTCTGGGACTATTGACTCATTATCCAAGCCATTATCTTTCAGGCTTCTTTTCATGGAGGTTATTTTTAATACATAACTGGCTTAACAATACAGGATTTAAAGGCAGCATTGTTAAAGCAGCTGACCAAAGTTCTACTGATCAGCTTTACAGCTTTCCACATTACTGTGGGGCTGTTGTCTGATCTGTGTGGGGAAGGTGGCCAGCAGCAGTTGTGTATAGCACAGGGACGCCCAACACACTGTGTGAGTCCAGCCCTGGGAATGCCTGTCCCTCCCAAAGTGTGAGAGAGTTTATTTTATACAAGGCAATGAAGAATGTGAAGCAGAGAGTCAGCATCTGAAACTCCTTCATTTACTGAAGCCTTGTAAATAATAACACATAGCATTACTCTCAGTCCTCCTTCATTTGAGTTTAAACATTTTTTTCAGACATGTATTTTTCCAATTAGTCTTTTTGAATGTTTTTTATGCTAGCATTTAAATCATATAAGAAACAGGAAGTGTTGCATTTATTAAAATAACAGACTCAGAACAGAACAGCAAAAGATTTTTTTAATACTTGACCCAGAGAGTATTAATACATACAGTATTCTGAATGTTTTATAAAGACCAAATGCTTGGTATTAAAGAATGTTTAAAAAATAACCAAGCAGCTGAGGAACCTGTCTAGACTTTGTCTGGTCCCCATCTCAAGGGTGTGCATAGGCCTTGATGAAAGTCAGTTGTTCTTCCCTCCCATCCTTGTTTTCCATGCAAAGAAAGCACAGGTCCAGGCTGTGGTCCTCCAGGACCATCATGGCCAAAGCATCATATGGATGAAGAGGGGACCATGATGAAGGGGTAAGGGTGCAACATAAATTCTGGCAAGGTCACAGACTGTGCTGCAAAGACACATGACTTGCCTTTCTTGCCAAATAAGGGGGACTTCACTGTGTTGGGGGTGATTTTTTTAGTGTAAAGACTTGTAGATATTACATTCCCACAGAAATATTTCTCTGCCCTTCTTGTGCTGAGTTCTTTCTCTACTTTCTTTAGTTATAACCTTCTTTAGTTGTGGTGTGGTGAAAAGAAGCCACTCTAAAGAATTGTTTTTTATGCCTTTATGTGGTAATAAGAATTCAATAAAGCAGATGAGAGCAAGCCCACTATATCACAGAGCATGTTCTTCCTTCCAGGTGAATAAGTGAAAAAAGGAGCTACACCAGTTTTTCTTTCTTTCTGGGGATACTCTGGGAAATCACTTCATAGCATATTCACCAGCTTTGGCCCTAAAAGCAATATGGACAATTGGAGGGTGTCAAAATCAAGGAGTGTGTTGCCTTCCAGGGTGGGGATGTTTTGTGTGAAGCAGGTCAGCATCTAGGTTCCTGATACAATTATAATCCTCAGGATCCTTATGTGCATTCAGTTAATTCAATGGTCTCCTTTTGAGATGAGAGCTATCTATCTTGTGAAGATCAGGGACTGGTAAGATTCTAGGTCTAATTATAGTTATGATCTTCTACATCCCAGCCCACAATTTTTTCCAAGAGATACAAACAAAATATATGTCTTTATGCTCCCAGGTAGCTCTAGCCGGGAAAGAGCTCTCAGATTTACTCAGGCAGGATAATTTTGACTACTGTGTCAAGAAAGGTGTTTTTGTCAGGTCAGCTCTGTATTTCTTTGTGAAGAATAAAAGGCTTGAGAAAAGACATATGAGAAAGAAATGGGGACATATCTCTTTTGAAGTACAAAAGCAGTGTGTTTTGAAAGTCATGTTTGAGGCTGTTATTGTGGCTGCTTGTGTATCTCCACAAATGAATCCAGAATGCAGAGGAGTCAGCATTAAAAATTGTCTTCAGAGTCCATTGTGCCAATGTGTTTCATTGTAAATGAAAATGAAAGGAATCAGCTGTACTTAAAGCAAAAACATGTAATTTTTTTTTAAATTGCAGAATCAGGTCACAAGTTTTTAAAACACTGCAATAATTCAATCCAATTTGAAGGCAAAGTGTTTCCATAAAAATTAAGCATGTTCACAGCTATGCAAATGCTTTTTTAAAGCAGTCTTCTGGCAAATAATGTTCTGTGTAGCAGGTAATGCTTTAACAGGTTATCTGCCTCCTAGTCTTGACTGTAACACTGTTCAACACCACTTTGAAGTAACAATACTGGCAGCGAGCAAAGTCAGCATGTTAACAATTCAGGCATCTCTTTTGTTCAAATTCTGTACCTTGCAATTATATTTTATTTTTCTTAAGCTTTTATCACAATTACTGTATTTTTCAAATGCAGAATTTTCTTCTATATTTAAGTCCCTCTTTTCTCACTGTGTTTCTTCCATTATGATGAATTTCCCCTATATATTTACTTTTCTGCATTGATTGCATTCCTTCTCCCTGCTTTCCTGCTATGAAATGTTTTTACCTTCTTCTGTATTTATTTCCTTTGGATGGTTAGCTTGCAACCACTGCAAACTCCAGGTGGTGCTTTTGGAGGATATCCTCCCTCCTGATGAGGTAAAAACCAGCAGTACTTTGGAGGCACTGCTTTCAGTATGGTGCAGTATTAAATAAAGTCATTTCCCCTTGAAGGATAGGAGTTTACTTTAAAAGTGGAAAGTGCAAAGTTAAGCAAGACCTCCTTTTTTTTTTTTTGTGAAGGAGGGAAAAGTAAAAGCCAAGTGAGCCCACTGGTAGCATCCTGAGAGGAAAGCACACATAAAGCTGGCACAACAAAATTTTCCCAGCCAAAGGAAGCAGCTGCTTTGGTAAGACTTTGTAAGGATGTCAGTGCACGAGACAAAGTTCCCTCAGAGTTGACCCAAACTGGGAAATTAATTCCCACGGGAACAAAGAGTTGCAACAAACCTCACCACCTCCTTCTGGGAAAGAAATCAGCACATCTCTGACCTTACCTGGAGTAGCATAAGCACATAGGTGTATTCTATTGGTCATTGCACATGATTATTGCCTGGGAAGGAGAGGAATAAGCAAATACATAATAGATGTTAGCTATGCCCTAATGCACCCTGGCCTTAGGTGCAGCAAAGGTGAGTCTGACTGCTGAATGTACAGCAGAGAAGGGGCTGTGACTCCTTCACTTTTACAGGCTTAACCACAATTTACATGTTTCCCATACAACAAGAAATGGCCTGGCCAAATTCTTTAGTAGCTTACAGCAGTTTGACATGAAGGTAATTCCTTTGATGTCAGGAGAATTTTTAAGATTTTGACCAAAATGAGAGTCAGTCCCTGGTTCTTGCAAATACAAAAATAGAATAATGATGCTATTTATTCATTTATTTTTAGTAAATGACATTATCCTGAGGGTTAAACTGAATTAATTCCATAAAGAAAGAGCTGCCATAAGGAGTCATGAATGCCTTTGTGAAACTGGCAGCCAAAAAAGCAGCTGTTGCAATGGCTAGGATGTACAACTTGGGTTTTAACAAAGGCTGGAATCTAAGTTCTCTTTGTCGTTTGATGTGTGTGTATGGATGTGCCCTCATGAGGGGGAACAGAGGTAGAAGTCTGAGCAGAAAACAATACAGCAGGACACCGAGAAAATGGAAATCAAAATTTCAGCCACGCCTTGCAGCATGATACCAAAAAAAACCCAAAAAAGAACAGTGCTTTTGGGGGAGATTTGGAAATGTGAACAAAGAAAACTCCTAGCTCCATCCTCCATCTGTCTCTCAAATCCTCCCTGCAAGAACACAAACATTAGCTAACTACCATAAACAAAAATCATCTGCAATGGCATAAATGTGGTCTATGTGCTACTGCATTTATTTTATCAAAATAAGACAGGAGAATAAGAATCTGTTTAAAACTCGTTGCTGAACACTAGGTTATTCACATTCTTGTTCTGCCTGGAAACATTTGCAAGATAATATTTCAGACAGGAACAGCCCGATTCCATTAATAAAATTGTTGGCAAGATATGAAAAACCCAAAGATTACGTGACTGCTCTGGTTAGGTGTGCTAAACAAACACTAGTTTAAGTAATTGCTTTGTATGTAGAAAAACTCTCCTGAAAGAACAAGGATTAGCCCATTAAAAAATTAAATAAGCTACTCCTAAATGAATGCTTGTAAGGTCTATAGCATTGCAAATAAAGACACACTGTATAGTTCCTATAGAGATGCATGTTAAATACACATTGCCCTAAAATTCACAGATCATTCAAACACAGTTAAACTCAGGAAATTGAGGCTATAGATTTTGAAGTTAATCTTTTGGTGAACACGTCCAATAGGTGCACAGTTCCCCATATGACTGATATTCTTATGAGCTCTCTGCTGGCACTGCTGGTGGTGTTAAAGTTCCTGCATGGTTTCCATTATAGATTCCTTTTCATCCAAGCACTATTTTCAACTCGACTATCAAAATTCACTCCAGAGCTGCAATCAGACAAGAATTAGCTATTCATTCTGTATGTCTGTGTTCCTGAAATGTCTTTTATTTAAAAAAAGAAATAGAGTAGATTTCTGAATTGGGTATTTCCCCCCAGCAGTAATAGTGAAATCTACCCCCAAGCTAAAGGTGTGTACCTGAGTCTCACTTTAGGCCCACTTGGAAAAAGTCCTACAAACTATTATTCAGGGCAGAGATTTCCAAATGTAAGTAATGTCAATGAGGTGGATAGGTTTACTGATGCAGAAAAAATTATGTTTTCAGGGTCAGACCATAGGCTCAAGCCATTTGAATTGTCTTGCATTTTAATTAAAAAAAATTAAAAAAAAAAAATCTATCCTCATTTATCTGAGGAAAAAAATCCTGAAAATCAAACAAAAAATTTTTCTAATTTTAATTTTTTTAACTTTTCCATTGCCATCTAAATAACCTGTCACATTTTGTTTTGCTTTGTTTGATTTTGGGGGGTTTGATCAGTTGGTTGGTTTGGTGTGTGTAGGGATGGGGAGGTTTTTTTGGTGGGGGGGATTGGTTTTGGGTTTTTGTTTGGTTTTGGGTTTTTTTTTTTTTTGTTTGATTAATTGGTTCTTTGTTATTTTTCTACCTGAGGTGAAAATTTTCTCAGCTACTCTGTCATGTGGAGAGGAGAGGATGTATTGGTGGAAGACCAGAGGCCTGAAACAATTTTAGATGAGCTTTTCTCTGTTTTATTAAGAAAATGTAATTAAACAAAGCCACTGCTCATTCAGATCATGCCTTTGACAGAAAAATACCTGCAATCGTGTGTTTTTATCATCACACTTACAAAGTGTTCAAGCAGTATCCAGAGCACTGAAAAACACCAACAGGAGCAAGACAGAGCCCTCTGCATTTCAGGGCTCATACCTCTTTTCCCTCCTGTCCTATCCAGCAAGGACACAATTGAATTTTGGAAGGAAAAAGTTCTTAATGTGTTATGTAAATGGAAGTATATTGATGGCTTGAGTGCTGTCATAGGTTTGTATCAGATTTTTTTTTATGTCTCATCACAATAACCAATATTTCTAACCTCATTTAATTGGCTACCTTGTTTGCCAGCCTAAACAGAGTGTGCTGCTGGGGGGATGTACAGAGGCACTCAGTTATGGTTTGGGTTCCATATGCTTCCTCTAGAGTCACAGGGGAGCAATAAACACCTCAGCAAGGCAATTCAAAGCATGGGAGCTCAAGCAGACCCTTCAGTCAGTTGGGTGCCTCTGTAAATGTAGAGGCTTCCTGGGATGAGTCTTTGCTGACTTACAGGAAGAGTTTAAGCACTTAGCTCATGTATGGGCACACAGATGTACATTCATAGGCAGAACTGTCTTGGTGAGTCTCCTGCTGAATGAGTGAAGAGGCATATCTGTCTTAGGTTCCCCCCAAACTTGCAGTGTATTGACATAAGGAAAGATTTTTCACAGTTTAAGGGGAAAAAACCACCTTATATTCTGTCAATTCTGTAATCTGCTGGTTTATTGTAATCCTTTGTTACATATAGGTTATGGACTTAATGCTCAAAGAAATCTTGAAAAGCAAAACAATTTGAAAACTGGGGAGAGATCAGTGCACCAGCTCATTTTCTCTTTATTACAAACCTGACTCGAGGGCGAGGATGCTCTTGTTCATCAACACAGAGTGTAAAGGAGTAAAACGTTTTGTGTGACACATGAAGGAAGAGGTTTTCTCTGGGGAGATTAACCTTTCTTCTCCTTTATTTCTCATCTAGTACATCACTTGGCACTTTCTTCAGAAAGCAACTCTTTTTGGTACTGCTCAAAATCTGCCTGTTAACATTTCTTAGGCATAATCCCTTCAGCTTCTCTGTGAAAGGCAGTGATGCAACTCATCATCAAATACTTGGTGCTCAAACAACAGGGCTGGGAGCAGACTGGAAGTCCTCAGGGCTTGTGTGCAGATCCATGGAGTGAAGCCTTTCTGCCATGTATTTAAACACAGATAGCCTCCATCCCAGATGCCATATAACCAATATTAGGACAACCTGGTGTTTGAGATATTAAGGCTTGCTGAGAACTGCACTGTGTCAGAATGAGCACAGCATGGTACAGACATGGCTATATGGTTTCTACAGGGGATATTAACTCAAAAGGAGCATTCCATTAATGCAGCTACTTGGCTTCCCAACAGGAGCTTGCCCTCAGATTAATAAATAGGTATAATCTGTAAGTGCCACTGGTTTTGCAGGACAGTCTGCCTGTGCAGACTACAAGATAAACTCTGCCGTGGATGAAGAAATTTTAGCAAGTGTTATTAAATATACTCAAAACATTCTTTTTTTTTTCTACCTATAATTATTTGAAATATAAAATTACCACAACCTTGATGTACAAAGAACATTAAAGAGAATTTTTAATATTCTTCAGGAGCTTTCCAAACTTGTCCACAGTCCTTCAGACCTGAGATAAAAGACAATCTGTACCTGCTGGCTCCACTAATAAATGATCTTCCATGTTGTAAACTCAGATTGTTTTGAGGCATTCTACCTTTACACAGAAAATATTAAACCTCATACTTAATGACATTGCCCTCATTTTCAGGGTCAGTTCCTCAGCTAGAATCAGCTGATGCTGGATTCATTAGCTTCTTTGAAGCTTAAATTTACACCAGCTGAGGATCTGGCTCCTATTCTTGAAAATCCAAGCCAACAAAAAAGGACTTTCCTCTCTGCTTCTTATAGGTCTTCCCAGTATTACAGCTACTAATCCCAGATGTAGCTTGTGCTGCTGACAGATGTCCTCAATAATTATATTGTTGGGTCTTCTGCTTACTATGTTTAGCATGATACTGACATATGGCAATGCTGCGACGATACCGGGGCACCAAGCCAATGTTGTCATTTCCTATTTACAAAGTAATATGTTTGGGAACCAACATGAATTCAAATAGGAAGGAGCTTTCTGATGAGGACCCCGCAGTCAGTGCTGGTTAGTGGGAGGTATAATATGTAAATGGAGAGATTAAGTGCTTTATTTTAATTAATCAATTACTTAATTAAAGGGGCAGGGCTGACAGCTGCATAATCACAGTTGGATCTTTGGAGGTTGAAACATTTTCTTTCTCTTTTCAGGCTTTCAACCTTCATGTCACCTTTCATTTCTTTCACCCTTTTTCCCACCCTAACGTCCTGCTGCTCCTTTTTCCCCAGGACCAACAAAATCAGTCTCGTCCTCAACATGCCTGCTGCCCAGACATATTGTCTGTTTGGCATAATTTCTCTTCTAGACTATATGACCTCCCTTCTTCCCTTATTTTCCACATAATTTCATATACAGTTGTAGATATTTTCTGCTTGTCTTGCCACTGCTGCCATGGCTTTCCTGCTCTTTCATTTCTCTATTCTGCAGTGCCATGATTTTCCACAGGGATAATTCAGCTACATCCTTTTCTGTTTGATGCTCAAGGATTTTGTGCCTCTTCTGAATTCAGTTCCATAAGGGCCTCTCTTTCATATTCCTGGTTAGAGAACAACTGAGCCTTGAAGCTTGTTTCAGTTTACAGGAGGTATAAATGCTCAACTCAGGTGTCTTGCCAACCTCTTTTATTTACAGATTATACAAAGTCGTGTTCAGCTGAATTTAGGAAGAAGCAAACAACAGGAGGTTTGCTCCTGCTAGAACAGTTTCGTGCCTTTTTCAGCCAGCACTTTACTCCCCAAAAAGTTATTCTTGATAAACTCTCTTTACTTGTTTGGAGAACCAGGCTCTCAACACTTGTTTGGAGAGTGACCAGTGTTTCTCTTCTAAATGTTGTTTTCCCCTCCTCAGTGTCCTGGGCACACATACATCTCTCCTAAGGCAGCATTCCCCCAAATCCTTTGTCAGCCTGAACATCACAAGGGCACTGGTTTTGATGAATGCACTTTACAAGAGGTGTCCTACAGATTTAACCACCTGTTTGCAAGGTGTTTAACTTCTATTGCCTAAAACATCTTATAGGGTCCTGGTTGTGAGGTTCAGCTCAGACCATAATTCTGAAACAAATGTCCAAAGGCAAAGACTCGAGTAGGACAAGTCTCAGAGAAGGATCCCTTGAAATCAGATATTGTTCCCCATTACAACAGGTTTGTCACTCATCACTACTGAGAGTGTAGACACTTTTGTGGAACAGAACTGTCTCACCTGGCATCACATATGCTGTTTTATCTCCAGCTCAGACAGACACAATACAGAAGGCTTTCTGGGCCTCAGGTCTGGTATTGTCTTGAGAAAACAACACAGAACTTCACACCAGCTCTTTATAAGGATGGTGACACTCAAATGGAGTATAGGACACAGTTTGATTCAGAGGTTCTGTAGCCCACAAGCCACTTGCAAACTGTGTTTTATGTGCAGAGACAGATTAATTCAACCACTTTTGGCAGAATAAACCAACCATGAAAGCTGTACCAACACAGATCTTTTTCAGTTGTGTTGGTCCCTGAATGAGTAACTGGGCACTCAGAGCCTGAAGTTGGCAGCCAATTAGAAGATCGAGCAGCCTGTCTTGCTGACTTATTAACTAAGCTCCCTGGCTTTAGTCCATAAAATCCTACACACCAGACTCCAGCTGGTTCTCTTGAATCCTGTCTCATTCCAACAGCAAATCTGCTGCAAGAGCATCATACCTAGATCAAAGAGTCTGAGTTTCACCCATTTATTTTTCAGGTCAATCAACCACACCAGTTGAAGCTAGACCATTAGAAGTCTGATACTCCACCCTGGAGGGCACGGGTAGCATAGACAGCATAGCTCAGTGACAACCACAGAGCAGGAGACTATTGCCCTTGTGTTATCCAGATTTAATGCCAGACAGATTGGGCAAGCCTAAATATATTACTGGGGCTGTGGCTGGTTGGTACTTTTGTGGTTAGTAAGAGAGAGAACACCTAAATCAAGACACAAAATTACAGACGTGAAAATGTCAAAAGAGATTCTTTCTGTCACATGCAGAGTCAAAAATGCAGTGAGTAAAGGACTTGGGATAAGAAGGAGAGATGGAGGGGCAATGAAAAAGACTACATGGGTTGGGCTGCCACAAACAGGTGTATCAGACAACTGTGGCAAATCTGGGGACCAAGTATTGCTCACAGAACAGGGGACATGTAGAGAGCAAACCAACAGGTGTGAATGAAATATGGCTCATTTCAGCTGAGATTCACCACTGTTAGCCTGCTGAATAGTCAGTCCTCCCAGTTATTAACAGTTCTCTCCTGGAGTCATATGCTTGTGAGGAATACCAGGTGCCTCTGTGTGCATGTGTTTGTGTTCAGGCTGAAAACACAGCTGAAAAAATGGTACTTCGACTCCATGATTCAAAATGAATCAACTGTGGAATCAAAAGAGTCTCCAAACTTTGGTAGTGAGAGTCAGGTGTACCCTTCCCACTCAAACATGTATTCAGCAATGATGGTGATCTTTACCTTATTTGAAATTTTGTATTATGGCAGGTATTTCCAGCTCCCTCTGTTGAATACCCAATACTGATTTCAAGGCACAATATCTACATTGCCATAGACAGTAACTACTCTCTTACCCCAGCCATGGTCTGTGGATTAAAGGCTGGTTGAGGATTTAAGTGAATCAAAAACTATAACTGAATGAAACATTGATGTGAAAGCCTTAGTCCAAGGTGCATTCAAGGCAGAAAATCAAGAATATCTCAATGACTATTTTGATGTAAGCTCTCTTGCTTAAGTTCATGATTATGGAGAAACCACACACTATGAATAAGAAACTTTGTTAGCTTGTTATTCATGAAGATGAATTACAAACTGAACTGTGAAGAAATTTTTGGTTTAGGACCTTCTTTTCTCTTGCTCAAGAGAGCGGTATGTAAACTGGGGGAGAGTTGACTGGGAGGAGTCAAATGGTGCTCAGAGATGGGTTGGGCGTTGGTCAGTGGGTGGTTTCATGCATCAATTGCTTTTCTTGGATTTTATCTCTTTGTCTCCTCTTTATTAGTAGTATTAGTTGTATTTTACTTTGTATCAATTATTACACGGTTCTTATGTCAACCTGTGATTTTTACTTTTTCTTTCTGCTTCTGTTCCTCCTCCCGCTGGGGAAGGGGGGAAGAGTGGGTGAGTGCCTGCACAGAACTTGGTTGCTGGCTGGGGTTAAACCATGGTACGTGGTCTCGTGATCCTTAGCAAGGCACTTCCACCAGTTTTGTGGCTCCTTCCAGCTTCTTGAAACGCATCTCCAGTTGTTCCACATCATCAGGAGAACCAAAGTAACTACAGCCTTTGAAACTACCAAGTTAACATGAAATGGCCAGAGAAAAATCATGCAACTGTGTCTTTTTATCTCTGTAATATGAGAGGGATGGCAAACATTGAGGGGCCCTTCTTCATCCCCCCCATGCTCTTTATTCGTATGCCCTCTTGCTCTGTGGTTCTAAGGTTCACAGTGTCTTTAAAGTAGAGTTTCTTTTAGACAGAACAGGCATGTGGCCTGGTGAGATCCCCCCCTCTCTGGAGACAAACTCCCCTCTTCAGGCTGCACGACCATAAACTGCTGGGGAAGAACTGGAATCCCCTTCACCAATAGTGTAACTCCCTCAGCTTCAGTGACAGTAAAGAATTTGGCTACAGCATCATTTTGCACGATGTAGTGGTTAAAATCACTGTTATTATCTTATGAAGAAATCAGTTAAAAGCACTCTGTTTCTTTGGCAAAGTCCTGAGCCCTCTGGATCTGCTATTTCTAGGGCTTAATGTGGGCTGGTTACCATGCAACTGGAACTTTGTTTGTTTTGGAAATAAAAGATTTCTTTTTTTCAGTGCACAGATTCGACGAAATTGCCAAGTACAATAAAGGAAATCTAACATAATAAACAAAAAAATTATCCAGCATATAATTTCCTTTTATGAAGGTGAAATAAAGGTATAAGGTGGGAATGTCTGTGGACACTGCTGCCCTAGGGTAATCTCCCTATTTTCATGTCCTTTTCAGAAAGTACAAATTAATAGAATCAGTGTGCTACTATTGTAACATCCAAAGTGTTTTTTCCTTCAGAAACTGGTATTTTCAGAAAAATTCCAGTGTTACTGTCTAACAACACGTTGAGAGTGGGCAGTTATTTCTTCCCCTAGTATATAGGGGAAGGCATTGAGGCAATCACTGAAATTTTAACACATCATATACAAGAAGTACATTGGTAGATAACACATCTTGATCACTCCTGTGTAGAACCCCATCCCAAAAAAGTCCTGTGGTGCAACAGACAGTAATGTATCACCTCAAACTTAGACAATCTGGAGAAGGGGTGGAAAACACACATGGGAGAGGAGTGTGCTGACAGCAGCTGGCTGATTGTTCCAGCTGGAGATAGAAATCCATCTGAAAAATGTGCATCTCTTTTTGCCTTGCATTTTGCCATCCAATCTTTACATCTAACTGATGTTTGCTCCTCAGTTAAGCCAGAATGCAGATCTTTGCTATCCTGTTGGTTTGTGAGCAGCTACAAAATCAAGTGTTTTGCTGTCAATAAATGGAACAGAAGAAAACCCATCTTAGCTTAAGGGAACTAAACTCAGATCACTACTCTAAGAGAATAACCACAATATTGTAGGTACATTCACCACTCCTCAAGCAGTTCACATGGTAACCACAGTGTGAGACCAAAATACAATGAGACATGGTGTAATATTATTTTTTATTCTGTTGCTGTGGATTGCTTCTGCATTTCAATTGAAACAGATAAACACACATAAGAGGAAATGATGTACAAAGCAGAACCAGTTCTGTTTTCTCCTAACAGTGCTTAAATCACTGGGTTGTTAAATTATGTTTTCTCTTAACTTTTCTTTCTTTGGTCTCACAACTGTCACATCATTTGCTATAGAGTTACCCATTTTCAACAGCAAAGGAAAAAAAAATGAGAGTTGCAGTTTTGAGTATGATATTTTAAATTAAATATACAAAACCATTAGTGCTCTGGAACTTCTTTTTATTGTGTTTCACAATGAAAGTCATTGTGACACTTATTTTATTCTAAACTCGATGCTCTCAGAATGTGTTAAGTCTGACTTAAGGGTTGCAACATACATAAGATACTTCCAATGTCTAAACAGATTCAGGGCTTTAGATTAGACTGATGTCTTGAATTTAGAGGTCTGCACTCTGTTTCAGAAACATAAATAGTATTTTGGGGTTTCCAGCATAAAGTAATTTCCACACTGTGACAAGTATGAAGTGTTATTTCATGTTATATTACATGTTATTTATTGCCTTATATATGGTATCTTGCATTTGGCAGAGCTGAGGATCTTCTCTTCTCATGGGTGTCATTAGAATTTTCTGTCACATTGCACCTCAGAAAAAGAATTTTTTCATTTAGTTCTTAAATAAAAATTTAGCATTTTTACTGCTTGGAATATAAAATGGGCATTTTGTCCTCAAAGTCCCTAGTGCCCAAATGCTGGGGAAGTGTCAGTGATGTTTTACACCCGCTGACACTCTGGCTCCAGATAGCCAGCTCATTGCTTTCAGAGCTTAAAATGACCATTTAGGCATTTAACCTTAGACATACATCTTCAGGTCTTAACTGTTCAGTACTCATCTCTGTAAGAGAAACACCTCCCTCAGGAAGATTTGACATGTTATCAGGTCTGGTTTTCATTTAATCAACAAGTAGCATAGCAACTGCCCTGTCTCTTATTAGCTGTGAGAGCCTAAGTAGATACTTCAAAGCCCCTCTTGAAATTATAATGAAAAACAATTTTTAGCTGGGAACAGTAGAATCATTTGCTTTATGTTCCCACGGCACCAGAGAAGACAGAAGAGCACAGTGAAGCTGAAGAGTAATGTGTTGACAGAGAGAGAGGCTGAAGGCTATAAAGACATGTAAAACAATAAACAGTGTATGTCATGCCAACAAAATATTTCAGAGGGAAAAACAGTTCAAAAAAAACCAGTCTGCTTTGCAACCTTACACTTGCTTTTTTCAGATTCTATTTATTACAGTAAAATTATACTGGATGTCCCTTAAGTTTCCATTGTAGAAAATGACCAACAATCAAGCTATATGGTTACCCAAAGGGCTACCAGAGATGGTTGTTTAAATATTAAAACATGTTTTTGCAGAAGAGCCTTTATTTCTGCAGGTGTTCAAGTCCTTTTCTTTGCTTACACATTCGTATTTTATGCATCCTGCAAGAACTGCTTTGGGTTTGTGCTCAGGAATTTAGCATTTTCTTCTCCTTATTCCTGTTTATGTTTATTGTGGTATTGCAGAAACTCAGAGGGAAAAGATAGCCTAAAGCCATGCTAGAGAGTCCATGTCTCTAAAGCTGAGTCTTCCCTGAGAATGTAGGAAAGAGAGGAGGATAAGGTCCCAAACATGCAATCCAACTTCTTGCTTTGCTGCCCTGGATATGTGTCTGGGCCTGTTGTCACTGCTCACAGATAAAGCAGGTTTATGTTCCATCCCCTAACCAGAACTCACTGGGTACCAAAACAGGACATTGCAGGGCTGACTGCAGCACCTGAGGAAGCAAATGCTGTGATAACTTCAGGAGAAGCTGAAGTGACACAAAAGAAGACCTAGAGACACCAGTGTGGTTCAGAAAGGCTGAGGAAACCTCATCCAGGATCCATTTACTAACCACAACAATCCTGCATCTTACTATTGAATGAACAACCGAAGCTGTAGCAATGGCCAACCCACATCCATGAGGCACCACTGCAGCACCTCCACTCATGAAAGGAACTGGTGTTTCATCCTTCCTATGCCCACAGAATTGGCACATTCTGCCTTTCATATATTCCCAGTATATTCAGCCTTTCAGCATTACTCATTCATAAGTCTACACTTTTCTTCTGTATTATTCACTTCCCCAAATAGCTGAGAAATATTCTGCATTATTGTATTTCTCACCATTTTATTTTCCAGTGACTCAGGCAATGGAGGAAAAAAAGAGCTTCCACAGATTATTACATAGCTAATAAAGATGTACGTACTGTGTGTAGAAATAAGCACAATTATACCTTTTCTCTCAGTCTTTAAGCACATAGTGCACAAACTGATGCTCCACCTTTATCCAATGGCTTTTTACCCCTCCCATAAGGAACTTACATAATGAACAGATGTAATTATACAGCTGCAGATCGAGGCAACCTCTCTACATAGGCTGCACATTCCCAAAGTGGATATGCTACCTTATTCAGACTTAGAATGAGATTCTGCATTTCCACAATAACCAGATCTAAACAGGCTGCCAGTTAATTAGGAAGTATATTTAATAATTACTAACACTCCTTTTGGCATCCTTGGCAATGTAAGTTTGTAAATTTTATTAATTTATGTGGGCCTCATTATTTATTGATTTAATGTCTGCTACTTTCTAAATTCTTAAATTTAGCATTTTCCAAATCTAGACAAAAATTTCCTTTTGTTTTTCCCCTCCCGAGCACTTGGAAGTGTTATTTCATTATTTCTATATTTCACTTACAAAATTCCATATAAAATCTCATTAGCACTTATCTTCCTTTCTTTCTTTTCTATTTGACATGCTCAGTTGCTGAAGCATTTGTTTCTGGGCTGATAACTGGTCAAGCTGTTCCCAGGTCTGGAGCCAATCTGTAGGTCAGCCAGCTGGAGCAGTGACAGAAACACTGAACTGTGTTTCATCCTTCAGAGACCAGCCGCTGTCCTCTCAAAATGTGTTAATTCTTTTCTCATGTTCTGCTGGCCAGTGGCCCTTTACTTGACTCCCACTCGATCTTCTGAGCTGGTAGTTCTTTTTCAGTTCTGCAATGGTTACCTCTGAGTGGCCAAGCCCTAAGATAACACCCGAAATAGGAATGTTCTATGACAAAATATTATTGCAGTGTTTAAATAAATATTAAATGAATCAACCGCATCACTTTCGGTAAAGTTTATGCATTCAGGACTGCTGAAGTCTGCACACGTATAAAAACTCACAGCTGAAGCCTCTACTCTTTGTACTTGTGCACTGCACCAAAGGGAACCCATAAGTTCAAAGAGTTCTGCAAAGCTGAGTGTGGTGTGGGCAGTGGGAGGTAGAGAGGAAAAGCTGTCATTCTGCAGCTACACCACCTTTGGCTTTTAATGGTTCAAGTTAAAAGTTCAGGGTTAATTCTTGCCTCTAGGCCAGAAAGACAACAGCACAGCATTCAGTGCTTTATTGAGCACAGTGTAACTACTGTTCCAGGCGATGAAGAAGTGCCTGTACAGAGGTGTTCCAATGAGGGTAGCCAGCACAGACACAAGAATATGCTGATATTGTTCACTTGTGTAACTGAATCTGTATGTGAGCTTTTGTCAGAGTAAGTCCTTAGAAAGTTACAGCAATATGAGCTTGTGCTTATAAGTAAAGCATGAGTAATGTTCCAACAGAATCATTAAGGACTCTATTTTAGATAACTTCTGACACAAGGAGCAGAACAGTAAATCCAATCCACACTGCAGGGACTGAGAAATACATTTGCTGAACACATCTTGACGCAGCTTAAAGGTTTTCCTTTAATGACTGCCATCAATGAGCCAACACATACTCTTTCTTAAATCAAAGAGTAATTTACTGACCACATAAGTAACACAGTGTAACAGGGGTTAATATAATCTAAGTCTGTAAGAATGCTTCTATTTTCTACATGAAGCCTTTTGCATATTCCTCTCTGATACATTAGGCTCAAGGGTTTGGTTTAATTGAGCAGAAGCAATGTGTGACCTCCTTCAGAGAGACTATTTAAATCCCTACCCTCCATCTTTATCATAGACTCATAGAATCATAGAATTATAGAATGATTTGGTTTGCAAGGGACTTTAAAGATCATCCAGTTCCAATCTCCCCACCACGGGCAGGGTCAGCTTCCACTAGACAAGGTTGCTCAGGACCCCATCCAACCTGGCCTTCCAGGGGTGGAATAACACAGATGTTTCCTCCACCGGTGTTTACTAACCTGGGAAGACAGTCAGTAAGGCCACAAAGAAGCAGAAGTAAAACCCCACTCTCGTGGGAGAGGCTATTTTGGCTGCTTTCCATCCTCCTTGATATCTGGATAGTAAACATATAACCACCTTGATATTTCTCATCAAGCAGAGCCTCCAGCCTGTGACCACAGAGCTGTTATTGAGCACATTAGTTGGGATTGGCACTGCGAAGCAAACATCACCCAAAGGAAAATGATTGTGATGTCCACTAGAGAAAGCACTAGGAGACACAAGCTGCTGCTGTACTGCCTTTGGTATTGGGAGAAAATGGCAGTGTCATCTGTGTGTTCTGAGTTTGAGAAGTGGTTTACATGCTGCGTGTTGACTGTTAGATTCTCACCTTGTGTATAAATAGCTGCTTAATGGAAGGACAGCTGATCCCATGGTAATTCCCACACATCTCTCTCTGCTGCATCTGTTGGTTTCTGCCACCTCCTAACTTTCTTTTTAGACTCGTCTTTCAAGATCTTTAAAACTAGATCAGGCACATTCTTTTCATTGTGTATGTGCATCACACACAGCATAAGAGGGTCTGTGAAGCACCTCTGGTTTGAGCACTGCAAGATCAAGCCAGGGCCTGAGCCACCCCTACTGTACAGATGTGTGGCCAGAGCTCCTAGGCAAAGCAGGACCCCTGCCTGTAGACCTGCTCCACTTGCCTTGGACAAGAGCTGACCCATCAGGGAGTTTTGGCTCCAGGCTAACTTGAAAAAACAGGCTTCAGGTGGGGTTTCACAGCTGCCTGGAGCTCACAAGGTAATCCTGCTCTCTTCTTATCCCAGTTTCTTCCCAGTTAATACAGGTTCTCATACTGGTGCAAGTGCCTTTATGATGGAACCTACACTTCTTGTCTCAAAATTTCTTCTCACTTAAAATAAATATAAAATGTAAAAAGTGGTTTCAATTTCTTAGTCTTTGTAAACTGAAAACCATAGGTTTCTGTGGTGGCTGGTGACAGGACCTGAGGGAATGGCCTGAAGTTGTATCATGAGAGGTTTAGGTTGGATATTAGGAAAAGATTCTTCACCCAGCGGATCATGACAGGTACTGGAACAGCTCTCCTGGGAAGTGGTCACATCACCAGCCTGACAGAGCTCAAGGTGTGTTTGGACAATGCTCTCAGCCACATGGTGTGACTCTTGGGGTGTCCTGTGCAGGGCCAGGAGTTGGAGTCAATGATCCTTGTGGGTCCCTTCCAACTCAGCATATTCTGTAATTCTGTAAAATACATTATTCTTGACAGACCCCACTGTAAAAGTGAGAGGAAGCAGAAAGAGACCATTGTATTCATAGAATGGTTTAGGTTGGAAGGGACTTTAAAGATCATCCAGTTCCAGCCCTGCCGCCATGGCCAGGGACACCCGTCACTAGAACAGGTTGCTCAAAGCCCCATCTAAACTGTTCTTAAAACTTCCCAGGATGGGGCATCCTCAGCTCTGGACAACCTGATCCAGTGTCACACAGCTCTCAGAGGAAATAATTTTTTCTTAATACCTCATCTAAATGTGCCCCCTTTCAGTTTAAAGCCGTTCCCCCTTTTACAACATGCCCTCGTCAAAACCCCCCCATCAGCTCTCTTGCAGCTCCTTTGGGTACTGGAAGGTGCAATAAGATCTCCCCAAAGTCCTCTCTTCTTCAGACCGAACAGCCCCAGCCCTTTCAGCACAGGAGAGGTGCTCCAGCACCCATGTGACCTCCTCTGGACTATTTTTAGGTCAAGCCTTGCTTATGAAAATTGATGTAATGCTATCAATTCTACATCCCTTTATCTCTTTGTCTGGGGTTTGTAAGATATAATTTGAGTAGATTGTGTCAATCATTGTCTTACACAAGTTACAGTTCAGATGTTCCCAAAGCAGCTGCATCAACGTTTTTTTACTTCTTGATTATTTTGTCTAGAAGGAAGGACGATATCTCTTTCAATATTGTAGTCAATATTTAAATATTTGTGAGCATATACATCCCAAAACAATTCATAATGGAAAATGAACATTGCCAGTAGCATGGTCCCCCAGTCAGCCCATCTTATGGCAACATTTCTTAAATGAAATTGTACTGAAGATGTACAACTATACACCATCTAAAAAATACTGAATAGGCTGTGATTTTTAAGGTACTGTTACAAATAATATTTTTTAGTATCACTCTTTCATTGCAAACGACTGTGGTTTTCCAAATCAACAATCTTTAATTTAAACATCCCTTAGGATATTATTGTCAGAGAGGATAAGTGATTCTACAGGAAGAAGTCCAGAAGGGTTAGTTTCAGCAGTGGGCAAAAGAAGAGGTACAGGCAAGTTAGGGTACTGACTGCAGAATCTTTCTGTAAAACTGAATTTTAAAGAGTATATTCTTGAATAAGGAGTCTTTTCTATGTTGAGAAGTTTGGTCACTTGTTGTTGACCTAATTGTTCTCATTCTGCCATTGAAATACAACCTGTTTAGCACTTCCACACTAGCTGGACTTACTCAGGGTAAGGACACTTTAATCTTTGACTCAAACTAGTTACAATACACAGATCTGTAGCCTGGAGTCTCCGAGAGAACAACACATTTGGGAAATTTAAGGATTATTCTGGAAAGCTCCACACATTCACAGGTTGCATGAGAAGCTGTTATTATCTCCCTGCAATGCCTGGGATGGGGGGAGCTCAGTTGGATTTCAAGTAATTTATGTTGTTGCAGCAAAGACATTTTTTATACCTGTGAGTTTAACATTTCTGGCATTTCATTTTTCTATTAATCAGCTTTCAGTGGAGTTGATCTTGACTTAAGATAGGGGATGACCTCTCAAGGTCATACCCTTTCTGTCATCTGAAAAGCATTAACCACAGGCAATCTAAGACTTCTTTTTTCAATTGGCAGGTTTGTTGCCTGAGAACAGAGCTTCAGATTTGACTTTTAGTGCTTTACATGATGAACTTTCTTTTCCTTCATAGATTCTTCTGTACATATTATGTGCTTTGCCTATAAGTATGAGATTTCAACACTTCCCCCTCCAAAATCAGTGTCAGCTAATTATTCTGAGCAGTAAACAAAACTTGCAACCAGGTCACTGTTCTTAAAAAAAGTAATGAGAGTTATACAGTGTTTTTTTCACCTGGGTCTCATGGAATTTGCCACCCCCTTTCACCTCCTTTCCAAAGGCACAGGCTTGACCAAAGCTGGACATTCTCCTGATAATTTCTTCCAGTGATGTGTATATAGGAACAATAATACATTTTTAACTCCAATGTGCATGTCTTCAACTTCCAGACATTGGTTCTTGTTACTTCCTTCCTCTTAGATTGAAGGGTTATTTAATACCCATTATGTTCTCCCTGTGAAAGTAGTGTGATTGTGATCAAGGGCAAAACTACATCATGCTGGCAGAGGCATCCAAGGCATCTGAGCTGCCTCAGTTTATACAAACCAGCGCCAGAGGAAGTGTAGAGAAGTGCAGCACAGACACCCCAGCGCTGATTGCACACTGAAGAGCCAGAACCCAGAGAACAGCATGGCTGCATTTGCAGGTAGACTGCAATTACAGCTCATTATCAGCACTTTTACCGTGCTGAGACCCCACATTAGGTTGCTCCTTCATTTTGATCCCAAGGTCTTTTTCGGGGTCCTTTTTATGAAAAGGTCATTGTCTTGCCTCATTGTCTTATACTTACGGACTATTTTACCAAGTTGGTTTTCTTTTTTCATTTTTAATTACAAATGTTATCATAAGTGATTTATTATTTACTTTCAAAAATAATCAGTGAAGTCATTGAATGGTATCAGGTCTGCTACTGATCCCCATGAAAATGCGTTATAAGTATGTTCAGCTGTTGATAATTTCCTGGAGACAATCTCTTTCTAAGATCTATCACTTAACCAGTTCTTAATTCATAAAACATTTGCTTTATTAATAGTATATGATGCCAGTGTTTAAATCAGAACATGCTGTGCTGCCAAATTCAAATATTTTACAAAAATCAGATTACTCAAACAAGCTTGCAATTTCATCAAAGAATAAAGTGAGATTTCTTTGACATGATCTGCTTTTCATAAAACCATGTTGTCTGGAATTAATTTTATTTCTATCCTTTAATTATTTCTCAGCTGATTCTCTTCCCAGCTTTTCTGTTATATTTTCTGGAACAGATGTCAGACTAATTGACCTACACTGACTCCAATCATCTTGTCAGATTTTTTTTTTTTAATATTGGCTCACTATAAACTCAATTTCAGTCTTCTGGAATTTCTCTGGTATCCCAGAATTTGTTAAAAATGAGGATTAAGGATTAAAAAATTCCTAGAGCAATTTGTGTAAAAACTATCTGTTTCCACTGAATTAGAAGTGTTTAATTCTACTTAAAGTTTCTTTGTATTTTCCTCAGACCACAACAAGCCAGAAATAAATTTGTTGTTCTTATATGGTAGAAGTAAAGCATCTGTATTTTATTTCTAGGAATCCAGTTATTTTTAAGAATTTTAACTATTCTATGTCTTCTAAAAAGAATTTGATGATTTGTTTCCAACATCATGACACTGATGTTTTCCAGCATCGCTTTATCTTTGATATACTTTTATACCAACATACATTAAAAACTTATATGCTAACATTTTTCCTCCATATTTTTAGTTTCTAACATTATTGTTTTCAGTATTTTTCAGCATGCAAGTTACATATTGTATATCATTATGTTTGGGGTTTTTTCCTAACTGCTGTCTTACTTCTTAATGCAATCAAGCTTTATTTATAAACAATTGAGAGACTTGGATGTGAATTATTAGAAAGTTTAGGTATGTAGCAAATATGTGTTAAAGCAAAACACATTATCAGCCTAAATTTCCAGTCTAAGCCCTTCTGACTGTGAAACTGGTTTTGCCTTTATAAATTGAATCCTGCTGAAGACACTTTGAAGTAAATACTAAATGATTTATATTTGAGATATATATTCTTCAGCTTTAATATTACAATCCCTGGTCTTTAGGCAGCATGTTTCCAGTCCAAGACCATTCTTACCTTCACCCTTTACCCAAACACATCCTGTTACACCACTATGGAAGCTTGAAAGCACGGAAAGAAGCTTCACTTGTTCCTGAGGAAATTTATCAGCAAAACTGACTTTTATAATTACATCAGTTTCTGTCCTGAAGGCTAAAATGAAGTCATTCTCACTCCAGTGAAATGTCCCTCCTCATTTCTCTACTAATTGTTCTAAACACGAACTCTCTTTGCAAACTTGTTTGCCATGACTGACTATACAGCTTAAAAAAAGGGCAAATTTGGAAAACATATAGCAACTTCACAGGTAAAGAGCCATTGAGACAGTCTCACAGAGAAAAAAAACACCACCAAAAAACATCAACCTGCATGCAAAAGGCTTCAGGTTTCAGCCAAAGCCAATGAGTAGGGTAGTTTGCAATGTATTACAGTGGTTTGTAAGATGTTTGAATGAATTCACTATCTGTTATCTGAGCATGTCATATGCTTTGCAACACTCCTGCAAGACAGAATTGTTTCCATATTTAAGTGTCATTTTTAGCTAAAAGGAAACTTCAAGTGAATTGCTCAAGAACAAAAAATGTGCAGAAAAGCAGGGATTTGAACCCTACTCTCCAAAAACTTATGAGACATTAAATCACGGACTGAGCTTCCTTTCTGAAAAAAATTACAGCTGTTCTTTGGCTGAACAAGGAATGTACTTCCTGTGCAGTCACTTCTCCCCCCATCATCTCTCAGATTTACTTTCTGCCTGTTCTGTTATGCAGCTTTCTTGCTCCTAAACCCAAACAGCAGATGGAGAAATGGGTGGGTCTCGAATGAAGTTCGTGATGAAATGAATAATGGCAATGCCAGCTAGCTCACTAAACTGTCATCACTCTACAATGACAATAAACTCATAATAATCTATATTTCCATCTTCATCTTTCATTGTTCTAGTTAGGCTGTTTGTTTAAGACCCTTAACCCAATTACTGAAATTCATTGTTCTCATTAGTGCCATTTGTTGCCAAACAGGAAAAAAAAAGGGTTTTCTGACAGAGCTGGAAAACTCCCAAAATATGTGGTTGGCTCCAGCACTTCTCTCATTCTCGTAAGCTTAGGCCAGCACAGAACATCTTTGTTTTGCAGTTGTCAAGGCTCAAACCAGTTGTTGGGGTCTCTGCACACTTGTCATCATTTAAGGACAATGTAAAATATATTGACAGCAGCATGGGTATAATTCCCATAAGGGATTACTAAAGGTAATTTTTCAGGAAATGGAAATGCTGTAAATTGGTGCTAGTGTAAAGATTTACAGGAAAAGAACACAAAGACTTTACTGTGTCAAATATCATTCCTGTATTGTGATAAACCTAACTAGATGTTGCCAAAGGACTTTGCAGGAATTACAGCTTGCATTCCTGTCCATCTCATTCCAGTTCATTGGCCAGACTCATTTTCCCACAGTACATCTATAATCATGACTGCCTTTTTATACAAAATTGAGTTCATATAAGAAGCTCTTTTCTAGTTAGCTGAAAACATGGGGAAAGTGAGGATCTTTTTCTTCATCCCCATCCTCAGGCTCTAGTGTTTCACTTTTCAGTTGCAAGCCAACTTTTACTACAGAGTGTGGACATGGTCAGATAAAATTTCAGTTGGCAGTGCAATTTTTATTTGCATAACAGGTGCACTGGAAATATGTGGTGTAAACCCTGGGCAATAATGCTGGAATGAATGTCATTTTTTGCATGTGACATGACTGAAAAAATGTGCAGTTATTCTTGTATACACATTGAGAGGTTCCTTGTAAAAAAATCTAATTTTTCATGATGACATCACAATTTTCTAAGCTTGTTGGATTTCAAGAGCTCTAGGACATGTTCATTTAGGCATCCACACCATGTGTGAAAACATTTCTAAAATACAGAATTGCGATGTCCCCTGTGTTTGAACACAGAAATGACTTGGTGTCTCTATTTTAAAAGACTGTGTTCTTTAGGTTCTTTTTCTGAAGCTACATTTCAGACTCTTAGCTTTGTCTCTATGTTAATAAACAAATTAGCATCTTATCCACATGCAGAATTAAGTGATCAAAAATTATCTGACACAAAATTGTATCCTAGTTTATTCAAAGTTTATTTTAATGAAGTTTAAGGAAACAGTTCAGCTGGGAAGGCATGTTTTAAGTAAAAGCTTTACCTTAAGCCACTCGGAAGGTTTTGGGAAGGGAAGGTTTCAGNAAGGGAAGGGAAGGGAAGGGAAGGGAAGGGAAAAGGAAGGAAAAAGGAAGGAAAAGAGAGAGAGGAGTTTGTTGCAATTTCTGTTTTGTTTTACACTTCTGCCTGTTATCACTGAACAAACAGGGTTAAGAGTTAGAAAACCAAGTTTAACCTCCACTCCTGCCAGCTTGCTTTTGTCTGTCCATATACAAGTTACTCCAGCTTCAGATGTTTCGTCCCCTGATATTTGTCCATCTAAGTTATGGATGCTGCTCTCTCCAGCAGTGCTTGACACAAAATTAGTGCCAAGTCCCACTCAATAGAATCATGTCATCCAGTGGGCCATGTGCACTCCATTTAATGTAAAATTACAAGTTGGTCTTGCCTGAAAATGGAAAATGCTTGTGCCAGTTATTCCACACTGGTAGAATGTACCTAAAATACCATTTCTCAAGAGATGTCCAGCATTAATATTATATTTAAAATAGATAAAAGTATCTTATTTTTGATAACTAAAACTATGCAGTAAATTACCTTTTTTATGTCTCCTTCACTTTCTCCCTTCCCTTTGCCTCCACCTTGAGCTTAGTAGTAGACACAGTCTCTCACTCTCTACCCTTCAAAATTCTATTCTTCCAATCACAGGTTATAAACACACATTTCTTTCCTAAATTTTTTTCTTCTGCTGTGGTGAATAACCTGATCAGTTCTAACAGAAACATTCCTTCCTGACACCATGATGAATCACAAATCCCTTGGATACAAAGGAGACTGAGTCAATTTCAGAGAGAGAATCCAGAGAATCTAACACTTCATCTTGTGAACAAGACCAGCCCTTCTAGTGTTTAAACCAAATATATTAGAAAAAGTCAATTAGAAACCAGTTTTAATTAAGTACAACTGTAGAATGTACTTTTATTTCCTTTGTAGGTAAAAGAAGCATTGACTACTCTGAAGCAAGTTGCTGAATGATTGTTCTTTCAAAATGTTAAAGCTGAGAGATACGGAGATAGAATTCTTCAACATGATGAATTGAAGAAGAAATGAACTTAAATCCTGATTTCAGTGGATCAAGGGGATGACAGCATTTACTTCAGTGGCACTGAGATTTCACCTTCTGTAGCAAACTCAGCAATTCTCTTTGCTTGCACAGTGCTTGGACCAGGCCCCCAGGACATTGCAAAGACCAAAGTATTTTCCTCTTCAGAAGCTTTTCAGAAAGCCCTAGAAATAAAAGCTACCTTTTGATTTGGATGTGTCTGTAGGGTGGATTCCACTGGGGCATGAAGGTCACCCCTTCTTCCTTCCTGGAGCTCAGGGGAACGGGAAAGAGAGGATCCCCTTAGCACATGCAAGTCTCCTTCAGTAATGAATCACATGCTTGTTACTAAGCAAGCATAATAATTATATTATATCCATCTGCAGCTTTTTATATTTGAATTAACTGAGTTTTATTAACACATTATTTGAATATTTTGCAGTATATATAAAAAACCCTTTTTTTTGGCTAGAGTTCCTGAGTTTCAGTATTTTATGTTGAACAGTTATTTACTGCAGCATGGAAACAATGTTTGCACCAGTAAATTAAACTTGAGACGCATCATTCTCTGCCACTGAGGTCAAACGACACCGTAAAACCTGTGATGAGAACATTGCACCCAGCATGAATGCCCAAATGGAGGCCATTCACCCAAAGTGCCTTCTGGAAATGGTATTTGCCCTGTGATAGCTTCTGAACCATTTCTGAGGCATTTGGGATAAGGACGATGTCTCCAGCTAAAGTTGTGCCAAGGTCTTCCTAAGATGAAGCTGCAGTCTCCAGGAATGTCCAGTGGAGCTTTTCAAAGTACATAATGCAGACACACAGCAGCAGGACTCGCAGCACATCCAGCTGAGGCCACTCAGCAACACCCTTTGCCTCTGCTCTCTGCCTTCACCTGCAGAATCTGAAGGTGCTAGCAAGTGTGGAGGAGGATGACAGAGGACGTATGATAGATGCACCACTAGAGCCAGCCAAATGACTAATTTAAGTGGTGCTGTGATTAAACAAGGAGCTGACAGCTGGTCTCTGACTGCAGGATGAGATGTGGTGTATTTAGCACTGAGCTAATTTCATAGTTGAACCAAGTAGGTGCAAATCCTCTGCAGTTCTCTCTTCTGAGCTAATTCCCTGACCCTTGATTAATAAGACTTGATGGAAATTAGACAAGCTTAGAGCATCAACACAAACTGAAAATGCATTCTAACCTCAAATCAATTGAATCAGCATCTTATCTACATTTCCTGCCTTTTACATGTGCCAGTATTTAGCTCACCACAGTGACTTCAGAGTGTCAGTATATTTCACAATTCAATTAGTCATTCCCAAGTGAAGTATTGTAATTGATTGCTTTTTGTTGTCCACTGGTGATAAAGGTAATAGATGTTTTTGTCAAGTGAATGGACTTGCTCTAAATATCTGCTTCTCCATGTCACTTCTCTGAAGTAAATGGTGAGATGTATTTCTATAAATAGACAAGTAGCTGGCAGGAGGGGGGAAAAAAAAGAGAAGGGGAAAAAAGGGCAGAGAACCATACATTTCCTGACATTGCACTTTCAGGACGGTTTAATTACCACAAACGAACATTCTTGAACCACTCTTATCTTAGGGGGCACTGCAGGAAGCAGAGAATAATTTGAATGCTAACAGATATTGCTTAAAATACAGAAGGAAAATTAATCAAATGCCCCTGTACAGTGTCAATGGTTTCAGTTTGGGGGAACTGATGTTTCCAGTAAAGGCTGAAGGAGCACCTCAGACTAAGAGCCGTGGCTTACAGCAGAATTGATGTAACATCTTCCAGCAGCTGGTCTGCACTTGAAAAACAGAGCAAGCAACTCCTGAGAAAAACAATCAATCAGCTGCATTTGTCACAGCTCTCTGAAGTCCCTAGCTATGGATATCATTAACCGAACACAGTTTCCCTGCCTGCAGGCAGCACACCAAGAGCAGGGGTAGGGTTACCTCCAAAAACACCCTGACTGCCAGGTTTTAGGGCCTTCCTCTTCATAACGCTTCCTTTCACCACATAGAAAAGACTTGCAGACCTAAGAAACATCCTGGATCACATTAAAACCTCATTGCATAAAAACTCTCTGGGAAGAATTTTTTCCTCATGGAAAGCAAAACTGCTGATTCCTTGGCTTGGTGCCAGCGCTGCAATGTAACCGAACAGGAACGCCTGGCATCCTGCCGGGAATATGCACATCTCTCTGCAGTGGTCATTTCCTTCCTGATAGTCACATGAAGATGGTAAAAGTAAGAAATTCTGGTATCCTGAGGTTTCAAATTTTTAAAAGGTAATAGGGCTACTGTGGTCCCATCTTTCCATTTAGCTGATTTTATAAAATAGTATCATGCATCCCACATAATGGAATATGTTCTACAGTAGTCACCAAATCTGTCAGACCTAACATAAATCAAGGACTTCTAGAACTGCACCTAAAGTAGAAATATTTCGGAAAATTCTGATGATGTGTTCCTTAAATTGTATTAAACCCTCTATGTTGTTGCCCTTGGGTGGCATAAAAATGTGATGGAGACTTTTGCATATTGCAGTGTTTGTTTTCCAGAGCAAAAGGATATTAATCTGCAGCCAAATGTGTTTGGGGATAAGCAGTTTTCTGAAATTCCTTGGCTATCTCAGTAAGTTACAACTGCTCTCCACTAGCCTGTCCTAAAGTCTAGAATGGTATTGTCATGTACTTCCAATATACTGCAGAGTTTAACATTAAAAATGGTTAAAAAGGCTAGTAATTTTTTTAATAATTAGGAAAGGAATCTGAATCAAAAAGCCTTATATGTTAATATAAAATAGGATTTATTATAAATGGAAATATAAAGGATTGATTAGATCCCATAAGGGTAAGATATAACTTCGAATAAGCAGTAACTGTTGCATTTCCTTTTGCTTGTAAAGGGCCTGAGCATTTGGAGGACTTTAAGGGTCTGGTAGTTAAAGTAGCTCACCTGATTTGAACCTAAGGATGACAGCTTAAGGGTTTTCCTTCTTCCATAGGTAAAGAGCACTACAAACAAAAGGTTAAGGGGCAGCTAACATCTCTATGACTCCATTGTCATCATGGGGAATTGTATCTTGTTGTCCATTCTTGGCAAAGAGAATATGGAGCTCCCATCTGGGGTGGAAATAGACTGACCTCACCAGCCTCTTGTCCATTTGAGTTGACACTTTTTTGTGTGTCAGCATTTCTTCTCTGCTGATAGAGATGGGCATAGAGAAAGAATGGCTTTGCTTGGCTCTTTTCAAGGCCACAGCTGCTTCCCTAGCATTTTCTATATAGTTAAAATAAAAATTTTAAGTCCACATCCTTAGCTGTTGTTTTATTACATGATCTTATTGATTTTGATGGCTGCTGATGACAGTTTATTTCAAATGAGGATTGGGCTGTCACCAAAAAAATCACTTAACTTTCAAATCTCCTTTCTCAATTGGAAATTATGTCCTGCTTTATGTTATGTATGTGACAGATTATGGTCCATATATTTTGAGTAATATTTTGTAACATTTTCAAATGTTCAAGTTGGACACCCAATCAAAGCTACTCATCAAACGCACCCCTCCTGCATATTAGTAAAATACATAGGCACTGTAAAGGAGTGCCTATAACATGTCCTATAAACAGCTGGCCTGAATGTCTCTCTGCAGGGGTGCCTGCCTTTCTCTGTAGAGAGCAATCCTTTAAGCAATTCACACAGAGAGGAAAATCTGCAATTTATAGAGACAGGAAAAAACACTTTATTGATAAAAGGAGATCATACCAAGCTTGCTCAGGCAACTGGATTTAGTTTAGGGATGAAATACATATGCACCAAAACCAATTCACCATCTCCATTAGCAAACATTGGGATACTGGAGGTGGTCATCTTAGGAAAAGAAGACAAATAAAGGAGTTGCTGACATTTTTTTCTCCCTTTTAATACAAGAGGATTCTCTGTGAAACCTTCACTGATCCACAGCTGCCCTGTGATAGCTCATAGTACTCAGAGATCAGAAAGGAAGCAGATGTGGCAGAATCACTCAGTACTGAAATGGCACAAACCAGGTTTGCCATGCAGCAGTCAGGGACCACATCCATCTGTTCCTCAGAGCACAGCAGGCCAGCTGTGATGGAGAGAGATTAGTTCAAATGAAATGGAACATGAAAAGTCTGGTGAAATTGCCACAAATAAAGTAAAGAGTGGTTCCTGGAGAGACAAGCAGATCCATCTGCAACAGATCTAATAAAGCTTGGGTTTTTTAATGGATTTGTGCCTTGTGGTTGGATTCTTTGGTCTGAGTACCAATTAAAACTCTTCCCGTGGTTTGGGCCATCATAATAGTTATCTTCTGTGTGAATTCTCCAGTGGGCGGACTGCAACCTTGTGATAAGAGAAGATCTGACTTGATTAGACCACTAATGACACCTCTTGTTCCTGCTCAGCCACCTATTCCTACACAACCGGATATTTAATTCCTGCTAAATTCTGCTGTCCTGGGTTGAAACTAGTTAAGTGATTCAGAGTTATTGGGATGTAGATGGGCAGTATGGCAGACCCACAGATTCCTGTATGCGCACAAGTGGAGTGTGCACTCTCACTGCTCACTGCAGGGACCATCATGTGGGCCTAGGATATTATCTCCTGGCTTGTGATTTCAATAAGAAAAGCTGAAACATGCCTTGTGTCAAGGTTATGATGTCTGCTGAGATGACAGTGAGTACAGATGTGTTCATGGAGACACACACCTTTGAGCTGAAGAGTCAGTCCAGGCTTGTGCATAGGGCGCTGTGTGGGACAAAGGAAACATGAAATCTAACTTCATGCTTTATTTGGAAAAGCAGCTTCAGCTATACCTCCTGTTAGTAACAGAAAATAGTATCCCTTCCAACCACACTGTTAACCTCTTCATTACTTTCACATCACAATTTCATGGTCCCTGTAAGCTGAGGAGTTCTCACCTTACACGACGATGATGATGGCCATGACTGTTGGTTGCTGGCTATCCCACTTGCATGACCAGGGAGCAGATATTCCAGGTGACAGTACTTTCACTTTTGGGAAGTAGAAGTCACCTTCAGGAGAAAGTCCACAGCTCTAATGTAAAGGTCTGCAAAATTAAAGTGAATCTTCTTCATGCTCAGTTCTTCTTGGCAGTGGGACAAGTGGATCAGTTTTCTGAGCTACTTACTTAACTCTTATTTTTAGTAATCATTAAAGAGTGACAAGAAAATAGAAAAGATGGTGGTATATTTGGCACTACCCTGACTTCATTTCCTGACTTGGTCACAGCCGTTCTTTGTGACTTGAAACCTTGTACCATTTTTCACTCTGTCTAACAGAGTCCTTGCAAATGGTGACTCCTTTCTCTTTTTAGGTATAAGGGTACTAAAGTATAAAAGTCTATATACATCCATGTAAATATTAAGTCAAGATTAATATAATTCCAGAGCTGCTTAATCACTCAAAGAGGTAGAATAAACAAATGAGTTCAGAAAGAAGGCTAACTTTTTATAGAGTACAGGAAACTATTTGCAGAATTCTTATTTTGTTCCATTATTTAAAACCAACAAAACAAATAAACAACACCCCCCCTCCCATCCTTCCACCCAAATCTTCCCTCAGCTAGAGATTTAAACAGAACATTTTTGTCAGGGCAATTATTTTGCATTGTGTCCAATGATTATGTTGATTATAATATGTTGTCCCAGAACTATTGCTGTGGATTTTGTTGTAATAGGACACTCAGAACAAGACCATTCCTAAGATCCAGTCAAAGTGGTGATCTGGTTGCTGTCAGAGCTGGAACCTAGACTGAAACCAACTCTTCTCAGGTGTCAGCAGAGGATTGTCATATATTTGTGGATTGTATTCTTGAGAAATATTATGCCAAGAACACCCCCACTTGGTCAAGGAAAGAAATGGAGTCAGAGAAAGATTACCACATCTGAAATATATTGCACAAAAACCTACTATTTTGTGATTATTTTTTGAAAACTGCTGCCCATGAATATCAGCATGGATGAAATTCCAAAGGTTGTTGAAAAAAAAAATAAAGTTATAAACAACAATTTTTAGTGTTTTCGTATTATTCATTGAAAATTTCTCACACAAACTACATATCTCAGACTGCAGTATAAATACTCAAGCCAGCTTACCTGGCATCAGCACCCAGGCTTGTACAATATCATCCTAAATACAAACTAGTTTCTTTTGTTGTTACCAGAGAACAGTTTTCTTAAATAACAATCTCAGCTCTACAGGAATTCTTTTGTCTACAGGAACTATATCCTGTTGTACACAGCCCAGACATGGTCATTGAAAGAATGCTGTGAATGTTAGCACCTTTTTAAAATTTTATTATCATTTGTTTCTTTTAGCAAGAAGTTTTGAGCAATGTTGAACAGTCACAAAGAGAAGTCACCTACTTACAGCCACACATGAAGCGCAACATCAACACAAACATTTTTTCTTCAGCCACTCTCAGCTTTCCCAGAAGAGCAGAAAAGAAAACCAAGAATGCCTATTTTATTTGCTGTAGACCATCAACTTGGAATCATCCCTAATTAACTTCCAACAAGATGTCTGGTTCCAGTCCAGAAGTTCTTAATTAGTCTCTACAGCCATTGATTTCAAGGGGAGTTTTACCTGAGTGAGGATTTTGAATGAGATCATGAGGTGTGAGTGAGCCCTGAGGAAGCAAACGGAGCCTCACCCTTGTGCAGGTGTGCAGGTGAAATTTCAAGGAACTTCACCACTCTTTCTAATATTTTTGGTCCCCTATAGGGAAAAGGCTGCAGTTTTAGTGTGGTGCTATAGTAATTTAGAAGCATTCAGACAAGGTTAAATGTGCCTCAGAAAAGGAAAATATCCCAGGAAAACTCAGAAAAAACAAAAAGTAGGGACAAGGAATCCACAATAAAGTTCATGAACAGCAAAGCTTTAGGAATATGAAACGAAGGTCTGAACTTGACACTGTGTTTCTGTGCAAAAAAAACCAAACAGCAAAGCAAACTTATAATAATAACAGTAATTGTAATAAAGCAGCTTGTGGCAGGAGACTGACTGGGAGGAGATTGTGAGCAGGATGTGTGTAGCTGAGGCTGGACAAAGAAACAGAGGTCACACCAGCTTCCTGGGCCAGGGCTTTGGGAGGTCTCTGTCTAAGCTCCCACTCATAGCCAAAAAAAGCCTTGGCCTGAGAACACGTGGGTCTGTAAAAGTGCAGACAATGAAATGAGAAAAGGAATGACTTCACAGGAAGAATGTGGTGACATGTTGTGCTGCTGTATGAAGACCAAGATGTTGTAAAAAGCACAATCCCCCCTCCTCTTCCCCATTAAAAGTCTCGTAGCCTGTGGGTGATTCAATTACTTAAAGTAAATCACCTCTCTGTAACATCTGTAAAATCATATAACTTTTCTTAAAACTCATGTATTAGTTTTCAGAAACAGCTGAAGGTTTTTTGATAAAATGTCTGTGCATATGCACAGAATTCCATACAAGAATTAAAAAAAAAAATAAGCTGAGAAAACACGAAAACTTCTAAATAACTGAAATTGGATTCCTGTATGCAGACACTCCTCTAACCTTAATACCTAATAACCTTAACAATATCCTTAACATGGGCCCCCTCTAAGACTTGAAAAAATGAACCGAAAGATCTGTCAGGCTGTGTGCGTGTAAGAGTAGGTAGATGATGAAGGTGAGTAAACATGATGGCAGCAATGAATAGGTATGTATTAGCTCTGTAATTATCTTCCTTTTAATGCTAAATTAGCTAAGATATATTTCAGACATCTGTTATAATTTAAAGGATTGCCAATAATTCTTATCTTACTGAAAAAAAGATTACTCCTTATTGGAAAGGCCATAAAGCAAACATGAAAATCTTTATCTATGGAGTTTGTCTCACAGTGCAAGGTGTCATCAATAAAACATCTCATGGTCCACTCACTGCTGCTGTGCAGACTGAAGACTATTAAAACTTGATAATTTTCTGTCCTGACATACCCTAACACATGTTTTAATGGTGGTATTGCTGTTGCATCATATCTTTATGTGGTAGGACATGTCAGTTCCTCACCCAGCCGACCTATCCAGCATTCCTGGCATACCTTCAGTCAAGCCCCACAAGATGATATCCATAAAAATCCACTTTAGCTGACAGAAGGTATATAATATCCTGAGCTTAATTGCCTGTTTTTAAAAATCTGCTTTGTGACACTTATTTTTGCCTGCCCCCCCATGCCCCCTCCCCTAGCTCAGGGGTTTTTTATGCCTCAGGGGGTGGCTTGCATCTTCCCCTCCAGCCCTTACCAAAGAAGCTGAGGGAGAAGGCATTGGTTAAATATCTCACAGCCAAATGTTAACTCTCACAAATCACCTGTGGGGGGAAGAGCCTGCCTTTCCACACTCTTACACATTCTGTGCATGCTGCAGCTTCTCTCCTGTGCGGCCCCAGCAGCTTTCTCAGGATTATGTGATTTACATTCTGCACAGGACTATGTGGATCCATACAGCTCAGCAGGAGTGATTTTTTACAGATTTATTGTAGCAGCCATAGGACAGGGTAGGATTTGAATTTCTTTCTTACTTAAATGTGATTCACAGCAGAATCTCAAGGGCAGAACACCCTCCAGCTGCTGCAGGCTTAAACTCCTGGGAGAATCATACCTGTCCAAGGCAGAAGGTCTTTCCCAAGGCACAATCCCTGCCTAAGAATTTTTAAAGGAGCTAAAGAAAACTGAGGGCTCTGATACATGATCAACTTATTGAATATTAATGAGTTACCTTGCATCAGCTGAACCACAGCAGCTCCTGTGTACTTAATCACAGCCCATTGCTGCCACCAAGGATAACACACAAGTATTACCTCTTCCACCAAGGTCTGGTGTGATCCTTTTTATCCACATCTGCTACAAACTAAATGCACACACAAAAAGTGAGCTACTGCCACTCAGCTGACAGGCACTAAGCCATGAAACTCTGAGCATAGGGGATGCAGCGAAATCAGGAGTCACATTCATCAAAGTTGTTTGTGCACTTCTGAAATGCAATGTCAAATGTCAGTTTGGTAGAAAAAGCACTAGCAAATATCTCCTGAGTTAAAAAAGACATCTTTCAGCTGCCAAGAGAGCAGCCTCTGTTCCTAAGCTCTCCCACCATCCAAGGAGCTTGCTATCACACCAAAGACCTTGTTTCTCACCAGACCCTCTCTGCATGGCCACCATGCCCTTGCCAAGAGAATGAAGAGATTGTTTGCTGACCAGTGCAGCCTCATCTCTGGAAGATATCTCAGTCTGGTCCTCTCCTATTCAATATGTAGCACAACAAGCTTTTAAACAATATCAAGTTTGTGTACACAAGTCTTGAAGAAGTGGCTTTTCTGGATTTGGGAGATAACTTGGATTTGTTCTAGGTATTTTGTTTGTTTGTTTGTGGGGTTTTTTTGTTTGTTTGTTTTGGTTTGGTTTTTGCTGCTGCAGAAAATGGCACACGGAGTCTATCCACAAGAAATATTCTGATTTTAGACAATACCAGCTAGCTGGGAGCAGGGAGTGGGAATATTACTAAGTAATAGGCATTTTGTGTGATCATAGTGGGCAGAAGCCACTGACCACTCTTGAAATGGTATTGCTACAGAGAAAAATATGCTACACTACAATGATCATCAAAAGTTTATGGACACAAATGTTAGGAAAGGAGAAGTTTCTATGGACCAGCAGGTATAAGAAATGCTAGATCCTTGCTTTTAAAATTTCTTCCCTGAAATACATTTCACGGTGGCACTTTAATGAGACTTGGGGCTGTTCATAATTGTTCTTAATTTGTTATTGTGCAGCTGCAACTCAGCCTCACTGTTCTAAGGGAATAGAACCTTCTTACGGGCCAAGAGAAGCAAAATCTCACCTTGAGCTTAATTCAAGCTAGCAGCATACAAACACAGGAGTACAGTGAATGTGTTTGTGAGGCCTCTGCATTCAGACCTCCTGTGCACTAATCACAAAAATTACCTTTGGTTGAGTTAGTTGCACTGAGAAAACCTTCAATGTAGGAGTGTCTTTGCAAGTCCACTCTTCCCTAGTTCTTGTAAAAACTGATTGAAAATGCATTGCATTCCCTTATTATATATGCATTACTTGCATTGTAGTCAACCATACTGGTTATTTCCCACTTAAATTTGATTTTTCCAACAGCTTCTAAATGAAAATTCTAAGGTAGGATTTCAAAAAGCATGTCATTAGGTGAATTTTGTGCAAACCAAAGTCACTGGAAAATCTCCAGAAAGAGGAGAGGTATGTCAAAGGTAGCATATTTTCAGAGAAAAAATGAAAAACAATCCAAAGAATCACTAACCAAGGGCTCATTTGCCTTTTACTGCAAAGTGACTTAAAGTGAGACAGAACCCCCTGTTTTGACTGGTGAAGAAATAATCAGGAGAGGCTAATGTTAATGTGAAAAAGACTTTTCTTTCTTTTCAGAGCATTTAAATTCCAGTTATGTTACCATACCATGCTGGTGACATGCAGATTAATATTGATTGAAAACATGATTGTATTTTATTTCCAGAACTCTTAGCTCTCTAAGAAATTTATGCTTTTCCATACGAGATAACTCAAGACCTTGCAAGAAGGCATGAATTTTGCAAATAGCCTTCACTTTGTGTACATTGTTATATCAATGTATCTTTTGCAGCCTCACTTCCTCCACTTCGTGTGGGCACCTTGGAGACCGGAATCCTGGAACCACAAAAGAGACAAAGTCCTGTCCTTGGGCTTCCAGGTCAGCCAGTATGAGCTGATTGTATCCACAGTATTGAGCTCTTGGCATCATTGAATAGTTTGGGTTGGAAGGCACCTTAAAGGTAATCTAGTCCAACCCCCCTGCAAATGGGGGCATCTTCCACAAGATCAGTCAGCTCAGAGCTCTGTCCAAGGTGATCTTGAATGTTTCCGGGGTGGGGCATCTCCAAACTCTGGGGGCAACTTGTTTCTTTATTTCACCATCCTCATGGTTCTAGTAGCCTGAATCTACACCCTAAAAAATCATTACCCCTTGTTCTGCTGCTACAGACCCTACTAAAAAGTCTTGTCCCCATCTTTCTTATCATCTCCTTTTAAGCACTGAAAGGCTGAATTAATGTGTCCCCAAAGGCTACTCCTCTCCAGACTGAAGAATATAACTCTCTCAGCCTTTCCTCGTAGGAGAGGTGCTCCATCTCTCTGATAATCCTGATGATCTCCTCTGGACTCGCTCCAAGACACCCCTGTCCTTCCTGTGCTGGGACCCCAGAGCTGATGCAGCACTGCAGGTGGGGTCTCACCAGGGCAGAGCAGAGGGGCAGAATCCCCTCCCTCCCCTGCTGCCCTCGCTGCTTTGGGTGCAGCCCACGACACAGCTGGCATTCTGGGCTGCAAGGGCACATGGCTGGGTCATGGCCAGCCTCTCACCCACAGCACCCACAAGTCCTTCTCACCAGGGCTGCTTTAAATTAATTCTTCTCAAGTGTAGTGAGGCTGCACTTGATTCCAATGTAACTGATGAAGATATTAAACAGCAGTGGTCCCAATATGGACCCCTGAGGGACATCATTCATCACCACTCTTGGTGCTTCCAGAGCAGGTTGCCCATGTTCAGATTGCTACCGGGACAAAGTGTTCCTTGCAGAATTGAAGATGCAGACTCTTGTCCCGGTAATTCAGTGTTGAGACACCACTCCTTACACTCTACTAGCACATGCCTAATAGATAATTTTAAAATGTATCATGTGCTTAACGGATAACAAAAAGCTTGCAGGGTGTTGTGTGTGCGGCTTTGCAGAATCCATATTGTCAGTGATCCCACCTCCGGGGGAGTGGATTGCGGGCACAGCCGAACCAGACCCGGAGCCCTGGCGGGAAAGAGCTCGGCGTGTCTGGCAAAGGTCCAGAGCCGCACGACAGGGAGGGAATCGCAGGGAAAGCAAAGCAACAGAACATCTGCCCCAAAACGATTTCTCACTGACTCGGCGGCCGGGCAGCCCCGGCTCTCCGGGACTCGCATCAGCGCGGCGGGGCGGGAGCAGCTCCAGCCCGGCCGGCGAGAGGGACAATGGACAAAGCGGGGCCCTTTCATGCCGAGCTGCCGGGCAGAGCCCCGGCGGGTGATGGATGAGCAGAATCCCACACGGCTGCCCCGGCACTGCGGGGCCGTGGCCGGCACGGAGCGCCCGAGCCCCTCCCAGGCCTCCAGCGGCCGGAGCTGGCACTGCGCCCGCGGGACGCGGCCGGGGCGGCAGCGCTGGAGTGGCACTGCCGGGGGAGTGACTTCTGGGGTAGGTGACACTGCTGGGGGTGACACTGCTGGGGGAGTGACTTCTGGGGTAGGTGACACTGCTGGGGGTGACAGTGTGTGACATTGCTGTGCAGGTGCCGCAGTGTTCTGTGTGTGTGCTGACGCCACCCAAGCCTGGAGACCTTTCATTGATCCATGTTCCCAGCTGTTGGCTGCCATCACTCCTTCACACTTTTAGTCCCTGATGGCACTGGATGGCCTTCTCGTCCATCAGGTACTCTGTGCTTTGAGGTTGTAATTGCCATCAGATGTGACTAGTGCACAAATGTTATGGACTAGATTACTCAACACTCCTGGAGGGAGACATTTGGAAAGGCGCAGGAGCGCAAGAGGTGGATTCCTCCTGCTTCGTCCTTCACTGGACAGTTGAAGGTAGTCTTTCACAAGTCCCATCTCAAGAAGATGTTAGCCTGTGAACATATATCTTCTTTTTCAAAAAGACAGGAACTATCTAAACTCCTTGGCAGGTCAAGATGTTTCAGTCTAGTTGCTTCCATATGAGTAAATATCCACACCTTTACAGCAGCTTATTTTGCTCTTCAGTGACAGAAATATTTAACTCTCTAATTCCATCACTTCCACCAAAACTGTCTAAGATCACAGAATCACAGAATCACGGAATAGTTAAGGCTGAAAGGGACCACTGGAGGTATGTCCTCCAACCTCTCTGCTCAAGCAGGGTTCCCTAGAGCACATCATTCAGAGTTGTGCCTCAACTTTGAATAACTCCAGTGACAGAGATCCACAGTCTCTCTGGACAATCAGTTCCAGTGTGTCGTCACCTACACAGTAAAGAATTTCTTCCTCACAAGCAGGTGGACCTGCCTACATCAGTTTCTGCCTCTTGTCCCATTGCTTGTCACCACCAAGGAGAGCCTGGTCCATCCTCTTGACACCCTCCCCTCAGATAATTATGGAGATTGATGTGGTCTCCTATCAGTCTTCTCCAGGCTAAACAGGCCCAGCTCCCTCAGCTGTTCCTTCTAAGAGAGATGCTCCCCTCCCCTGATCATCTTTGCAGCCCTATTGATGCTGTAAAGTATCTAAAGTTCTCTTGGATATGTACTTCAAACTCATACTTACTAAGAAAAAAAAAAAGAAGCTTTAAAAATTCTGTAAGCACAGCAGTAGTGCCACTTTTAAGCTAAAAAAAAAGATCCCTGATTAGAAAGCAGGAGGTACCCTGCAGTTTAACCTGGATTTTTTCACTCACTTTCTATTATATGTCAGATAATGGGACAAGAAGGGTCATGAAGGATTAAGTACAAATATTATAAAAGAGATAATGTAATTAATTAGCCTTGGAAGGGGACAAGGACTGAATGGAAAATAAGGGATCTTTAAAAAGATCACCAGCATAAGGGTATGCTTTCCCTGCAAACAGAGTTATGGAGCATAGCTAATTTTTGGGGGGGAGGTGGGGGAGGAGATTGTGCTTTAGGGAGAGCATTAAAAGCTCATCAGGCCATTTAGAAGCAGTGCAGTAAAGTAATTTTAGGCAGTGATACTTTTATTTTAAATTAAAAAAAAAAGAATTCAATACAGTATTAGAGAGACTTTCAAAAAATTCAAGTTCTGATTGGCATTGTATACCAAATGCTACCCTTCTTGTTGAATAAACCAGCTGCAAGCTGTATGGATTTACATAAAAAAATTAAAGCCCTTAATTCCTTTATTTCTATAACTTGCAATAGATGATTTAAGACTAGTCATTCTCAAACCATTGCTGACGTTTCCATGCTGTTCAATGAATTTACTTGATGCAAACACTCTCCTGTGCTCAGTTTAAGGCATGAACTGGAGATATCTATGAATAAATTTCTGTGATACTTTGAAGAAAGTGAGAGTGGTTCTAAGTAATTAATAAGTGGTTTAAACAATTTGTATTTTACCTTGATTACCTAATAGAGATAGTTTTGAGACCCTGAAGTTCCCTAACTGGTGCCTAACTCCTGCACCCCCTCTAACTTGCTCACTTTCTGGTGCTGGATTTCTGAATTCCTGAGACCAGCTTTAATGAGGCTGTCGGGGTGCTGGAGCACAACTGTTTGCAAGCATGTAAGTTTTGCTTTGAAATCACAGGTGATCTTGACATTTCTAGCAGGCAGAACTTGCACTTGTGTAAAGTTGCTGGATCCAGTCCAAGGAGTTAGACTTAGATGAGTGAATACAGCTGAACAGAAACCCTGGGAATACCTCTCTTCACTATGACTCAGAGAAGCACTGCTGGGCATAGTCAAAATATTAAATTACAATGAAAAACCTGCTTGATTTGTCATTCATGTGTTCCTCATGGTTTTAATGAAACTATTCACACTGGGGAATTGTGCAACATTTATGCCATTTTCTGAGGAACACCACCATGTGGTGTAACATCATGCCATTATGGCTACCTGCACTGATAAACGTTAGTTGTGTCACAGTATTTATTTTTAATTGTACTGATAATATGCTCCCATAAATTATAGTATCTGATCCTTCTGTGTACAGTCCTTGTCCATGTGTTGAAACTCCAACGTGTTCCTTACTGTTCTCACTAATGAAAAGCTTTGCTGTGAGCAATTTTCTATACATGTATGTACATTTAGTTTTGGATTACTGAGATTGCCTAATGAGATTAGAATCAGCTGTTAAATATTTCTGACAGAAAACATACAGTAAAAAATTTTGAGAACATCTTTATCTCATGATGAAACCAACTTCTAGAAGATTTTGTTAGAAATATTCCCCAGGGAGTTATAGTTACAGTTTGGCAAGAAATTATCCTGAACAATGTTAATAAAGCAGAATTACTTCAGGTTGCTGCTTACAGCAAAAAGGTCTCCATCATTTCACCCTATCAGGTTTCCACACTTGGAAATTATTACAAGCAACTGCTAGAAACAAGAAGATGAACATGGGAAAAAGTGGAGAGAGAATTTGGGTTTTGGCCCCTTGAGATGATCATCCTAATCTGGATCCCAGCTCAGTCATCTGGGTGAAATTGCCTCCAGTGAGGCCAGTGAAGGACACTTCCAGACATGGGCAAAAATTCAGGCTGGTTTCCTTGGAATTCTAAGTTTTACAGAATGTTGGGACTGTTTTATTATGCAACACTGCAACAGAGGGATTTTAAAGGGAAGTTCATTTTTATCAAATTACTTTGTAAATAAGCTGCTGTATAGTAGTATCCTCAACTCACTGATGTTCACAGGCAGGAGTTCACCTGGTTGTAGGGAACTGGTCTTTGCTGGTTTTTGGTGTAATTTTCTGGGAGGATTGTTTTTTGTTATTTTTTTCCTGGTTCCAGTTTGATATGCTGCAGCACTGGTCAGCTTGATAGAAATTTTTTTAAAGGTGAATATTGATGCAAGTTACATCTTCCAGTGATTGCTGGGAGATCAGGGAAGAGGCTGAGCCTTTTACCACCCTTTCCAGTTGACTGTGATAAAAAGCACTGTAATAACTGTATACTAAAGCTCTGACTAGTGTTAGATGACAATGGATTTGGCCCAATTTACTTTTGTGGCTGAAAAGCAGTGAATCTGTAGAGCAAAATTCATGGTGCTGACGTGATGTCCCTCGTATGTGCATTGTGGAGGTTTTATGCAAGGCCAGGTCTGTTCTGGGGACATGAACTGAATGCCCATTTGAAGCCAGAGCTGTGAAGTGAACTTTTGGAGCACATCACCTCATTTGCTATCAGGGCACAGCAGTTCTGTGTGCTCCAAGCCATGTTCTACCACATGGGTCGGAGACCTGCTTCAAAAACTCCATTCCCCTGACATAAATTTAAAAATTAAGGCAGATACACCCAAATATATTGCTTTATTATTACCATGGGCCTGCTGCACAAGGATGCAAACTCTGCCATGCCACTCTCCCTCACCTCAGGTCCACCCATGGGCTGTTGCCTTTGCAAAATAAGCCACAACAATCCTGCCCCCACCACATACGTTTCATTTGCTGGAGAAGAGGGGTAAATGCAACTCACATTTCTTCAACTTGATCTGTAGATTGGACATTAAAGAAGTGGGAAATATGTGTCTGATGACCTCAGGCTATGTCTATGCTTGAAAATAAACCATGCTAAAGATGACAGCTTGGCTCACACCCGCACATGTAAGATCTCTTCCCTCCAAAACCAGGGTCTCCTCAGGTAAAAGCTTTGTTTTCTTCTATTGAAGTTGCACCTGCCTCTCATCCACCTCTTGATTTTTCTTGTTTAATTTTTTTGAGAGTTGAATAAAAAGTTTCTTTAGAGTCAGATAAATTTCTCTCCTCAAAAGAATGGCACTGCAGCATTTTTTTTTTCACGGGAATGACAAAGCTTTCTGAATTTGTCATACACTCTGGCAGAGACTGGTGAAGGAGGATGTGATGATGAAATTGTGTTCCTGTCTGGGAAGTCAGCATGGTGAAGCTATCCTTTATTTTATCATCTCCAAGGAGCAGAATGCAGAGTGCATGAGCACACTTTTGTGTGTCTGCAGCACCTACCACCTGACCTCAGAGACCAATGCACCCAAAATCCTCCGTGCTTCACACAAAACTGGTACAGCTAAACCTCATTCTGCAGATTCTGTGTGTGCAGCTTTCCTGGCACTGATGAAGACACCGCTGATGCCCAGGGGTCCCAGTCATCATCACTTCTTGTGTTGGTAATGCTGTAGGTGCTGTGGCCCATTAGGTAAAAATTACATTTTATCCACAGCTCACACTGAAATCTTCCCTGTCTTCTACTTTTGCCATTTTTTTTTTTTAATCTAGTTATAGAACTGAACCCCAAAAATATGAGCCTGTATTTCTACACAGATAATGTAGTTCCACAGGGTTCAAGTGTAAACTGTCCATAATTTGCCTCAGAATGCAGTGCTTGGTAAGGTCACAACCTCTACTTGGAATAATAAGAGATACTCATTAAATAGAGTTAAATAGAGCTACTCTGACCTGTGCCAAATCAGGAGATGTTTTGCTATGAAGAAAAAGTTCCAAAAAATTAGGCACAGCATCCTTGAAGACTGATGAAGGAATATATTCCTCACAGTTGCCAGGGACAGTTTTTTGTTTTAACATCTCTTCACATATTAAGCTCCTGTCCAAGGATACCCTAAAAGTGCACATCAATACTTGTCCTTAGAAATTACCAACTTAGCATGAACATTATTGCAGATGAATCTGCCTATAAAAAAAAAACAAAAAACAAAAAAAACCAAAACCCAAAATAAACAAAAAGTCCAGGTTAGTCCAAAATAATTCACTTAAATGAATCTCATAAAGGAAGAATATACCTAGAGTAGTCAGTAGTTCACTGCCGGAAGGAAAAGATTTGTGGGTGTGAATTTCTTCTCATGAGAAAGAAAAAGTCATGGTCAATGGACTACAGCATACTTCCAATACATTTGTAGGCAATACCAGTGTAGGAAGGACTGAGAATGCAACAAAAACACTCAGGTACATCCTGATACTGAAAAATGGTGCCATTTTCCCCTGCTTTGTGTCAGGCACATTCACACAGGAGTTGCCACTGCACATGACACCTGGCTCAGAACAGGGTGTCCTTTCAGCCACAGGCTTTGCAAAGGCACCTTGCAATTGCACCCCAATAAACCCTGAAAACCAGAGAGTTCAAATTCCCACCTTGACAAGTGGGAAATTCATTGGAAATAGGATTAGATAGGATAGGAGTAAAGTACTTAAGAAATATTAATGCCCACTGTAGGTGGATTACAAGATTGCAGCTCCCCCTTTGAAGGTTTTTTTCTTATGCCCATGCTGACTTCTGATTGCACCATTTTGATCCTGTGCTTCTGTGGTACCTGTGTGGGGTTTGGGTTGTCTTTCCAGTTTGGTTATGATTAAGTAGTAGGGCAAAACAGAGAGAAGGCTGTCCCACAAGTCAGCGAGCCGATACCAAGCATGCTGCCAATGCTTAACCGCAGATAACACCTGTAGCAATCCCTGTGTAAACAAGGCAGGAGACAAAACAAGCAAAAAAATCTGCTCTCACAAGCAAAAATCACAACCTAAATGACATGGTAAGGTGGCTTATATCTCTCCTGTTATATAGCCAGAATTAAACCTAACACTGACCTCTCCTCAGTTTTCAATACCTTGCTCAGGTGGAAACTTTGTGGAAGGGTTCAGTTCACCAGAGATCTCAGCTGCCTTCTCCAGATATCATTCTATCTCTGTATTACTTTGCTTTCATGGACAGGCACTCAAAAACTGTACCTGTACCCTTCTATGCTTCAGCAGGATACAAGGCACACGTAATTTCTATACTGTCCTGCCCTTGTTACCTTCCCACTATGAACGGCACAATATTATGTGTTTCTAACAGATGAGACTTCTCTTCTTAGGCTTTTACCAGAGGGATAATAATTTATTTTCCTAACTTTTAGATTAAAGGAAAGGTTCATTGGTATTTGTTTTTTTTTTTTTTTTTTTGAGAATTGCTTTCTAATGGGATTTAAACTAATGGAATTACATAAAAATATAAACAATATGCAAAAGAAGAGAGTTGGTCTTCTCAGCCAAGTTTACACAGGTGTCTGAGTGAGGAAACCCTTGTTCTGAGCTGCACACACACCATTCTCCATGGAGTGTGGTTTGTAAAATGCTGCATTGTTCCCTCTTCCAGCTCACTCAGAGGCCTTTTTATGTTTTTTCCTGCTTTCCTCTCCTCCAGTCCTGTACACAGCCCATTTTTCTCTTTTTATTGTTACTGCTGCTGTGTCCTGCTTCCTTCTTTGGCCTCTTTGCAGGGTGTAACAGAGCTTGGATTCCAGCCTTTCAGCATGAAGAGTGGCTCTCTCCAAACCAGCCTGCAGACCAAAGGACCACACCGTGGGATCAGCCCTGGCCAGGGACAGGGAGCTCCTCTGAGCAGATCCCGAGACCCTTGGCTGCTGGCAGCAGTGAGCCACGAGGTGGGGAACTCCATGGCTCAGCATTTAGCCATGTCAGCTGTAATTCACATGCTCCTGGGTTTTATTCTACAGACATACTGAGGGGAAAAAAAAGAAAAAAAAAAAAGGGAAGAAATCCTAAAATGTGTAATACTTGATTTAAGTTTGCTGCCAAAACATTGTTCTCAACAGTTCATGCTGAAAAGGGAGGAGTCTTTTCATCCCCAGGTAAGATCAAGGATTGATGGAAGTGAGAGAAAGAATGGTTCACAAAATTCTGCTGTTGTTTGGCATCTATGTTTATTAAATTTCTCATTATAACAATTAGATTTTCATTTGGTTTTGAGTTACTTATTTTGACTATCTGCTGATAATGATTATATAGCCAGAATAAGAGAGTGAGAGAAACATTTTACCCACATTCAATTATGCTACACTTCACCTTTCTCAGATTATATTAATTATAATTCATGGCTTTTGCAAACCACTCAAAGGGCACTCAAATAAGGAAGAAAAACAAATGTAATCTCTGACTCCAGGGTACTCATGCAAGCCCTGTTAACCCACTGATTAAATGATCTAGCCTTGCATAATTATTCCTGTTCTATGAACTGGTAAATAAAGGCAAAAAGGTGGCTTTGCTAGTGACAGCTAGCATGAGGATATTTTATCCATCAATTTATACAGTAGCTTTAAAAATAGTGTTAGAAAGTGAGTATTTTGCCTTAATGTTCACAAAAGTCAGGATAAACTCTTATATTTTAAATCAATTATGGTGTTTCAGCAAGGTATGAGAGATGACATCTGTGTCCTTCACATTTTAGACTGCATGGCATAAGTTGTATTTCATCAGCTGGCTGCATTTTTATCTAATACCACTTAATAATTAAACACTTAATTGAACATTTTCCTTGATACAAATGAACAGATTTTGCTGTTTATTTAAAGGAGTAACTACACAAAAGGTACAACAGAATACAGAACATGTCTGGTGAACCTTTTTTTTTCCCACCCAAGAGTTCTGTCTTCTTGAATTCCAGTTACCTGGAGTAAGATCCAAAGTGTCTACACACAAAGGCTACATCACTGCTAATAAATTGAACATGGCCTCTGGCCAGTGGGCTGACTGGCAGGATGAGGCTACAGCCATGCCCTTGTTCTGCCTCTGCCTCCAAAACAGTCCTGCCACAACTGACAGAGCAAAGGCTCAAGCTGTACACAGACCTTTGTGGGTTCTTGGGGCACAGGGTGGGACTGCAGCATGGCTGAAGAGGCTCTCAGTTCTAACCCTGTGCCCTGTACAGCTGGAGTGTCTGCATTCCAGAAAGGGGCTTTATTTACCCTCTGACAGATTTTTCTAGACCACATTGCTTTAGCTGCTTACAGCCCATCTGTGTGGGGTAGTATCAAAAGCCTCATGGAGAAAAATTAACTTGATATGGCTTCTTCTTCCGTGCTACTTCTTTCTGTTAAGGAAACTCTGACGTGGTCTGGCACAGTCTGTTATCCATGCAGGCTTGTTTTCACACCCCTACCTGATTTCTAAGGGCAGGCACATAACTCATCTCCCCTTTGGAAGTAACTACACTCTGTGCTAACCCAGTTCATCAAATTCTGTCTGGTGAAGTTTATCAGGCCCAACCTACTCCAAAATATTGCAATTAGCTGAGGTTGGGGCACTGAAGCATGGTATATATTTAAGGACATTACTGGTAGCATATAAGATCAGCTCAGCTGGTCAGTGCAGGGTGCTAGTACTGCCAGGATGGTGGGTTTGATCCCTAGATGGGCCATTCACCTAAGAGCTGGACTGGATGATCCTTGTGGGCCCTTCCAACTCCAAGTATTCTGTGATTCTGTGATATCTCCTATGTGCTGTGGGATAATGGTGAATAAACACTAACTAATGGACTGAACAGCAAGTAACACTGCAAAGCTCTTTTGTCACTAGAATTCTGTTTTCTCACCTCAGTATTGTGACAATAGAAGCATAATTCCCTTCCTTTCTCCATCCATTTTAATGCTTCCACATCTTTAATATTTTATGTTGAGAAAATTTCTTTCTCTATAAATATCTCCACTACTATCAATGTAGAAGTAGAGTAACTCTACCAAGCCAATGCTTATAGTAGATGGTTTCTGTTTTTAAGAATTCCAAAATGCTGAACTGCTCTGCAATGTCTCAAGTTCACTGCCTAGTTCTAGGGGCTTTTTGAGGATGCTAAATGTTTCCAGGTCTCCCTGTCCCTGGTTGTTTGTATTCGCCTCTCACATTCTGATTTCGCTGTTTAAAGGGCAAGGAAAGTTTACTGAATGGAAAGACCTTGAGTCTACAATATCAAACAGCAGACTGACCTCAAAGGAAAACATATTTCATTAAAAAGAAAAAAGAGTTTCCTTGAAAATCCAGCTTGCTTTACCCACCCAGATCTGCCTTTTTGCTGCCTCTGTGGTGACACATGTTTTATATGAATCTATATTAAGATGAATTTTAACCTACAAATAACTAGATACAGCTATGCAGTAGGAGGGAATTCCTACAAGATGATGTAAAGTTTTTTAAGCAGTAAAATTAAAAATAGCACGTAAAACCTGACCAGTAGATTTGGATTTGAACCAAGGCAACACATTTGGGAAACATTATCAAGTTTATCAGGGGTAACATATCAGAGAAAATCTGCTTCTGTTTATACGCCATTTATTATTCATTTTTGACATTTCCCTTTTTTCCTCAACCTTTTTTACCCCTAAGCAAATATATGTTAGACTTAGCTGAAATGTGAGATAATGGAGCAGTCTCTTAATTTTCTTTCCCTATAAGACAAAAGCAGATCTGACCAGAAGTTAAATAAAAAAAGTTATATGAAATATAAGTACAGGGAAAAAAAGTTGCCAGAGTAGAACTGGTAATAAGGAAGAAATCTGTCTCACAATGAAACCCCAGGAAAAATAAATGCCTAATAAGATTAAACTAAGGGCCAGGTCTGTCCTTCCCGATGCTGTTTTGCATTTCACAATGTATAAATAGCACATGAAAGCTTTTGCTTCATGCAACACACCACATGTGTGATAAAGGCCGTTTTTTGTGTCTAGGACACTTACATTAATGGGGTTATGCCAGCAGAGAGTTCTTTGCCCTTGGCTGGCAGAATGTTTGCCAGCCACGGGCTAAGTTACCAAGTCTAACTCAGGGAAAAATACCAACAATAAAAGCAAATTCACTCTCATTGAACAACCCAGTCCCACAACTTTACTTTGAAAAATTATCACTCATATTATCACAATACATTTCACAAAACATGAGAATGAGATGTATGTTTAGCTGAACCTGACCTGATCAAAACAAAGGCAATCATTACAAATCAGCTTAAACCTGGTCCAAAGTCAGACAAGATTCATGCAGCCTTTCTACTCAATGCAAGTTGAAACTCAACATAAATTTGAATTGTTTTGTTAGTTTTTTCCCATCAGTAGTTAGTAATTTTCTTCAACGGATTCCAATGCAAAACATCAATATTTTTTGAAAGCTGATATTAAACAATGGTTTGTTCTGATGCTGAGATCTCCAGTTGAGCTGAATGTTTACTATTCTTTGTTAGGATGAGCCAAACTTTTGGAGTGGTTTCAGGAGTAAAATCTTTCCTCTATGTGCTCTAGAAACCACACATAGACCTTATTCTATCAGCAAACACTCCTTATAACTCAAAGAAAACAAACACAGTAATGGCCATAAAATGGGGAATATTATTTATTTTAAAATGCAAGGAAACCCTCAGAATATAATAAATATAAATAGATATTATTTATATTTATTGTTTAGTTTTATTTTAGTAAATGCTGCAGTTTCTAGAATCTATGTGATAGAAAAGCTCTGTGTTTTTATGAGCTGTTGCATACTGTTGCCGACGTAAATGCTTTGAGTATCTATTGAATAGTTCCATGTGAACAATTATTCGTAATTAGAATTAAAAATTACTTGTAATTACAATTAAGATTCTTGCAATTAAGACATACAATGAGTGCAGAATTGCACCCAGACGTTACTAAAGAAATGCTGGGTAAGTCTCCACTACTGCGGCAGAGCACAAAACTCGTGTTTTGGCAAATGTAAGGTAACATGTCTTAAAACGTGGTATTTAGAGGACATTTATGCTAAGTGGATACAGATGGAAGAGACCCGAGAGGGTAAGTCAAAGGAGCTCCCAGTAACCCAGTAAGGTTGAACTGCTGAACCCTGTCGAGGAAATTAGCATCGCTGGTGATGCTGTCAGGTAGCTGAGTGCTACTAGACAGAGAAGATGATTTATAAGCACATATAAGAAAAAGTTACAGCTTGTAAGAGTGAAGTTTTGCTTGGCTTTTTTTTTTGGTTTATTTTCAGCTTGGCAATTTGAAAGCTAGTGACTCAAACAGGCTTTGAATCAGATCCTCAGAGATAAACTAAATTAGAATGAAAACCATGTCATTTATTTTATAATGCTGCTTGTTATTGCCTCCCTCTTGCTACTGCAAAAATACCAGAACAGGACAGAAACAGACACTGCTCAAAGAAAAAACTTTCAGTTACTGAGAACACTTAGATGCTTTGTTGCCTCTGCTGAAGATGATTTTAAGAGCTGGCATTTCATCCAAGGTAATAACCCAAGATCTCCACAGGCAACAGTGGAGAGACAGAGAATGGGGCCCATGGGAATCTCATGAACTTCAAAAAGACCAAGTGCTGGTGCTGCACCTGGACCTGGGCAACCCCCACTAATAATCCAGGCTGGGGGATGAACAGACCCAGAGCAGCCCTGGTGAGAAGGACTTGTGGGTGCTGTGGGTGAGAGGCTGGACATGACCCAGCCATGTGCCCTTGCAGCCCAGAATGCCAGCTGTGTCCTGGGCTGCACCCAAAGCAGCGAGGGCAGCAGGGGAGGCAGGGGATTCTGCCCCTCTGCTCTGCCCTGGTGAGACCCCACCTGCAGTGCTGCATCAGCTCTGGGGTCCCAGCACAGGAAGGACAGGGGTGTGTTGGAATCAGTTCAGAGGAAGCCACCAAGATGATTTGATGGATGGAGCACCTCTCCTGTAAGGAAAGGCTGAGAGAGTTGGGCTGAGAGTTTCTCAGCCTGGAAAAGAGAAGGCTCTGGGATGACCTAACTGTGTCCTTCCAGTATCTGAAGGGAGCCACCAAGATAGATGGAGGACTATTAACAAGAGCCTGTAAAAATGACAAGGGGGAATGGCTTTGAAGTGAACAAGAGCAGGTCAATTTAGATATTAGGAATAATATCTAATGTGAAATTATTTAATGTAAGGGTGGAGAGGCATTGGAACAGGTTGTCCAAAGAAGATCCCTGTAAGTGTTTAGGGCCAGACTAGATGGGGCTCTAAGCAAGCTGGTCTAGTGGGAGGTGTCCCAGCCCACTGCAGGGTGGTCAGAACTGAATGAAATTTAATGTCCCTTCCAACTCAAACCATTCTATGATTTCTTGGGACAATTTAGTCTACCCTAATACAAAGAACAAGTGTATTTAGAGGTCTGTCACTCCATACTCTTTTGAAGACTGCACATATGACATAATTTACTACCTCAAGCAAGGCCTATGGCTGTTCCAAGTGCTCTCCCCTGAAATAGCATATGAAAACTAAGCTTGTAACACCTGTCACCTGTATTTTCAAGATGTTTGTGTCAGGTAAGATGTAAAATTTGGTTTTTCAACAGCCTATCAGGTTAATATGAGCAAAGCTATGGAAGAATTAGTCTACTTCAAAGGGAGGCAAAAATACATCTAATTTTGAAAAGAGAGAATAAAAAGAAATCAAAAAATAATGTCATTAAAACAAATGTGAGAGGATGACATTTTAAGAACTCTGATATCAGTACTCTATTCATTAATTATTTTCATTTTCCTCTTAAGATCAGGGAGTTAAATGACCTGATACTGCCAAGTCCAGAAGGCTATCTTTCATTTTTTAACTTCTTGACCCATAAAGTCAATATAAGATGTCCCAGAATTCTTCCAGCAGAAGTTTCCAGTACAACTGTGATACAATTGATTGAAAACCCCAGGAGAATTTAACTTTCCACACACATGGAAAATCCCAGACTGACTTTGGCAGGGCCAAATCTCTGCTGTTTCCTGGACCTTTTGTTTCACATGGTAATGTCCCCACTACTATCTGGCATGAAAAGAAGCTGAATTAAATTGAAGCCTCTACCTTTCAAAGCTAAAGCCCACAACGTTTGCTTGTTAGACTGGCTAATTTTTATTAAGTATGGCATTTCAAATTGTTCTTGGGGTCAAAGACAAGTTACTTTTTTTTTTTTTTTCTTTTCTAATATCATCAGTATGAAAGAACTGAGGAATCTCTAACTTTCCAAGATGAACAGTGATCACTGTCTTGGGAATCTGTGTCAAACTCTTAACAAAATTGTTCTGTCTTTTCTCAGCTCAGTTACACTGCACCTCTTGATTTGAACTACTCCCAGACTCCAGCAATATCTGTAATAGTAAACCCTCCATTTCTATTTGAAAAATACAACATACAAAAATATTGTTACTTGCTTGAAAAATAATATTGTCTCAAAAGTAATATTTTTTGACAAAATAATTTAAAGTAATTTTCAGGTAGCATGCATTTGAGTACTCTTGCTGATTTTATTTAGCCTAACCTTGTATTATTTAAAACTCTGGCCAATTATACAGCAAATGACAAGAAAAAAGAAAAAAAAAAGGTCTTCTTAAATTAATTACAGTTGTACAACATAAAATCAGAACAGTGAGTCTCAATGTGAATCTGAAACCACTGAACAAAAGGAATCTTAAGCTTCAAATTTTATAAAGCAAATGTCAGTCTGACAGGCTGTGTAAAACAAATGTGGCATACACTGTAGTTTTAAAACACAGCTGCAAAAAATTGGCTAAGTGGTTACAAAAAATCTCTCATTGTATAAATATAATAGATAATACTATGAATGTATATCTGAATATGAGCAATTCAAAATTTATCAGAATAAATAAGTTTGTTTCATTTGATAGATGTATTTGATCCATAACAAAATCTCTACAAAACCCTTTAATTAGGTTGGCTATATACCACAACTTTTCTTTCCCCAAACTAAAAATTTCCATGTAATACCTGCTTCAGTCTTATACTGATATATTCAGTACCTCAGCAACTAGGACCACATTAACTTGTTCAGTAAGTACATGTAAGAAACCTAATTCAATTCCTCTGTAAGGAATCTTTTTTGGGAAGGTTTCTATTAAAGAGCCTTTGAGCTCTGATGCTGCATGTTATTTAAGCTTGAGTTTAATAGTGGAAGTGCCTGTAGTTAACCACAGCCTTGTATGCAATACAAACCAACCCCCTCCCCCCGCCCCCCAAACAAAAGCCAAACCAAAGGAAAACCAAACCAAAACCAAGATCCATTATCTTCCATGAAATGGATCCTCACAGAATGAGAATTATCACAAGCTGTAGTAGCACTTTTGATCCAAGCCACATATAAATATTCTAACCTTTAAGTTCTGTGAGCAATTTTAAAATGTCAAGAGGTATGTCAAGTTCTTAATAGCAAAGTCTACATATTTAGTTGTCAACAGCCCAAATACCCAAGACAAGAGAGTTATATTAATTCCAGCCTGAACCCAAATTAAGATGTGTTGGAAAATCATGATGTTTCTTCCTCTTAAACTAGGTAATAGTGCTTGGTTGGCTTGCCTTTTAACTGTATACTTATTTTCTAGAACACCTACTTCATTGTTCATTTTAGCTTTATTTTTCAAAGCAGTCAAGCACAGGTGATCTCTGCAAGATTATAACATTATGCCATTGATCCTCACGAGGAGAAGACTCAATTTGCTCAGTAATAAGCAACCTGGGTCAAAGGCCACGACTGAGAAAAGACAAAGAGCATTGTTTACACCTGTGTCAATCAGAAACCGCTCCACTGAAATCCATTGAATTGTATTTGCCTCAAATCCCTATGAAAGATTTCTGTGTTTGCTGAATCTGGATTATGTGGCAGCAAGGAATTCACATTTATTAGTCTGTAGCAGGAAGTATTACAGACTGCTAAATTAAAATACTAGTTTACTATACTGGCTTTTTAACAAAAAATGGGTTTTATTCTCTTATTGGCAATTCAAATTCATGTCACTGCTTCAGCCTGCTCACTTGCACTGGGTCACCTAATGTGCTTCACAGTACAAAGTAACAGATTCTGTAATTTTGTGTTACAGAATTCATTTGAGGCAAGGAAACAGTAATTAGTGTCTTATATTTTAAAGAAAAAGAACCAAAACCCCATCTCTTCCAGCTATTTGCAACTACTAGCAAACTTTTGGATACACAAGATTTTGTATTTCTTGACTTTTGATGTTCACAGAACCACACACTTCTAATAGTCCAAGAATGCGTGCAATTTTAAAAGCTTATTTCTGACTACACAGCTACAAGAGGATTTACAAAAATATTTAACTTGAGAATTTTAATTTAGCTTGTTCAAGGATCTGGCTGGAAGCATTGCATGGGATACAGTCCCAGAAAGAAGATTTGTCCAGGAAACCTGGCTTACTTTCAAGGATCACCTCCTCCAAGCTCAGCAATGGTCTTTTCTGACATGCAAAGATGGCACAATTGGACTCAGGAAAGCCAGAACCCTTCTGTAATAAAATTTGGTGAAGGACATGAAGGTCTATAGAAAAGGGATTCTATAGGTATATCAGCAGCAACAGGAAGGCTATGTAAAATGTCTTCCTGCTGTTAAATGGGGTATGGGACCTGTGACAAAGATCGCAGAAAAGGTCAGGGAATTCAGTGTCCATTTTGCCTCTCAGTCTTTTAGTAGTAGGAATTGCCTTCAGGAATCCCAGGCCTCTGAAAGCAGAGACAAAGTCTGGAGCAAGAAAGACTTAACTCTGGGCAGATCAGGGATCAGGGTGGGAACACTTAAGCAAGCTAGACCTACACAATCAGTGGGACCTGATGGGATGCACCATGAATGTGGACTGAGCCAGCCAATGTCTTGTTTATCTTGACTTTAGCTTCTGGCTCTGTAACTTCCTCTTAGGCAAACTGGTGAACTCTGGATGAGATAAACTGGCAGTGGGGTGTACTGAGAACTGCCTGTACTCCAAGCTGAAAGGGGATGCCACCAGCAGCACAAAATGCATCTTGAGGACAGTTACTAGCGCTGTTCCCCTGTGGCTGGTACTGGGATCAATACTGTTTAACATCTTCATTATTGACCCAGAGGGTGGGGCAGAATGTACCCTCAGGAATTTTGCAGCTCATACAAGACTGGGAGGAGCTGTTGATACACCAGATGGTTCTGTTGCCATTCAGAGGGACCTTGACTGAGAATTGGACACCTGTACTGCTTTGGTTCAGATGTGGCAGGAGAAAGCGATGCACCATTTCCCAAATGGGAATCGACTGAACTGGCACTGTCATGTCCCAGGAATACATTGATTACAATTAACAGTTCAAGAAGTAAATGGGGGAGGGGGAGGACAGATCATTTTCCATGAAGAATTTATGTCCTATATTGTTTTAATTCAGAACATATGTAAGAATGCAAGCAATTTCATATATTTATATCTTACTTCCAGTTTAGATTTAGCTGAAATACAACACAGAAATCAACACAGAGAGGACTTTTTGTTGCTTTGTAAATTTTAGTAGACATGGAAAATGTAAGATAATTTATCTGAGTGATGTGGTCTACCAGATAGTAGTAAATGCAATCTCAGAAGCTATCTTTCATGACAGCCACTTATTAGCAGCAGGAAGCTTAGAAGTCAAAAATTATGTTTCAAACACATTCAATCATTCAAAGTGACAAATCCTAGTCTTTCAAATTCATACAACCCTCAAATAGTATTTTCTTCCACTACAAAACTAGCAAATTTTTAGGGCTCTTCTGATCCAAACTATTCACGGTAATTTATGAGCATTCTGAAGTGCTGTCACTATAAGGCTTAAATACTTATCATACCACAAACATGAATTCTTACATAACAACGAGACAAAATAAGAAGCAGCACTGACAAAATGGAGATCAATAACTTTGACATTAATCTATATAGCTCTTCTTCCTAAAGCAATTCCTTTGAATTTATCTTACAATTAAATGAATCATCTTCTGGTGACCTTATTGATTACAAACACAACTGGATGCGGCCCCCATAGGCCAGGATGGCTAATGTGAAGATATGAAAGTCAGAGAAGGGATTCATGCCCCCAGCAGTATCAACAATTTCCCTTGGTCATGATGACAAACAAGTGCTAACATGACAGAAAAAACATGTCAGAAAAACACAGGATTTTTTATGTGATGTGAGGTTATATTGTTGCAGCATACAAGTGAAACAAGTGCTTTTAAAATAAACTGCAAACTGGACACATAAAGGTGATCCAGAACTTTCTCAACCTGTTTGTTGTCTCTAAATATAGGGAGTCCCAAAGCTTACTGTACCAAATTTTTTATTATTTCAAACAAACTTCTGTACAAAAACATCAAAGCAGGCAAAGAAGTCCTGTGACTTCAGCAAACAGCACATGACAACTCACAGAATGCTTTAAGGTTTACATTTTTATTATACAAGTGACAAAGAGCTTTTTTCTGGGCTACTTAAAGATAAGACTTCATTGTTTGACAAAAAATTGCAGGTAAGCATATATTAACTTCAGTTACCAAAGCTCAACAGTATAGCCTGTCATCCACCTAATTTACCTAACTGGAAATGACTATGAACAAAACAAAGCAGGATTTTCCCTAATATACAATTTTAAATGTCCCCCCATTAAAAATGGAGCTTGTAAACAGTGGATTTACTACTGTGAAAAAAGTGTGATCCTTGTTTTCAGAAAAAGAAAAAAACCTTACGTGAGTGAGCTGTAATTCTGTCCCCAACAACAACATAGCAACCGGCTGCTGCACCTGCAGAGGTGTGACACAAATGCTGGAGTTGTGGTGCTGTCCAGTATCATGACATGTGTGACACTGGCACGTGTGGGTTCTGATCAGACCTGAGAAACCTCACATCGGTTGCTCTGCTCAGAAATAAACTCTTAAGTCAATCCCCAGTCCAGAGAACTTGTGACATTAATACTGTTTAAGGACTGAGTTCAATGAGAGCTTGTTACAGTGCAGCCGTGTTCCAGCAGACCAAATGCATCTTCAAAGCCTTAAGGTAATGTTTTTAGAAGAGATGTGCATGAAAATTCCAGTGAAAGCACACAAACCCTGATTTATCTACACGGGAAGAAGCAAATACAAATCTGAATCTGTGCACAAGCACTGGAGTTTCCACACATACATGCAAGCAAAGTACACAAAATCAAACACATTTTCAGAACGTGACCTCTGCAAGAATATGTACAGCAACTGCAGACCACCCAGTAGACACACTTAACAGAGCATAAGCACTTTGCTGCTTTTGGCAAAGTATTTCTATTCCATTTATTGGAAAATTTACCAGAAAGTAGGAACAAACAACTCAGCAAGGAACTTAACTCCTTGAAGTATCAATCAAATCTCAGAAGCCAGCGAAGAGCAGTCAGCTGATAAATATTTCTGTGTTGACTCTGAATCATCTAATGAATAATACTACCAGGAACTTGATGGAGTTCCTAAGAACAGTTCAGCTCTTAAATTTGAACCATCCCTAGTCTGATGAGGCTGATTTGACACTGGGGAAGTTTACTACAGAAGAGTGTACTAGTCCAGATCAGCAAAGTAATTACTTACCAGCTAGAGCTGTCTGGGAATTAATGTTCATTGTGACATATTTACATTGACAAACCTTTTCCAGTTAAGTCAAGGCATTAGCATTTTCCCTTTCCTTTCTAAATCTAATAAAATTATACAGAGTTTTCAAAATCTATCAATGATCTTTAAGCATATTTTCTGTTTATGTATACTGAATCTGAAAATGAATATTGTAAGTCAATTGTTGATAGGTACAGGTTATACTGAATTAAAAAGGTAAAATTACCTGTTTGAAATACATTTTTGGATGCCAGACAGTACATAATCCTTAAAATCAGGTAGATCTCCACTTATTACAGGAAAGACGATGCATTTTATGAGAGTGCATGAACATCCTTCTATGTATACTAGTTTGACAAGATCCTAAAGCTGACCAAAAAACTGTGCACACATTCTTTAAAACATACCCAATGCATTCTACTTTCTCTTATATTAACTTTCTTCTTCTTTAAAATTCCTTTTCTGCGGTACCTTTGACATTTCAGTTTGATTTCCATTTTGTCTTCCCTACTACTTACTTCTCTGACAGAAAAAGTGCTTAAGGATTAAAATGCACAGATAAACTGTCGTAACTGAAGTATCTAAGTAAAAAAGTACTTTAAAAGTCAAAAGACAAAGGCTAGCATAAAAACTTAGGTTGCACTATATAAAGTCAGTCAGGTTATGAACAGGTTCATATATTTTAGCAATGTGAAGAAAATGGTTATGTAAATACACACAAGTATTAACATCAAATTGTATTAAATTATGTAAACATACACATCTTCTGTGATCAATACAAACATCTACTTGTCTCTGGATACTACTGCAGCATAGCTCGAATTTGTTTTGAAGTAGATTCATCATTCAGGTGTTTTGTAGTGAACCTAGAAATTACAAGTTAGAACAACAATTTGTAAAATGAACAGGGATAGGAAAAGTCTGAACACTTGAGCCTGTTTTTGAAATCAGCACAGTTCAGTTACACAAAGGAGGAATTTACATGCTCCTCTACCGATCACTGGAATTTAACTGGTCAGAGTCTGGTGCTCTTTATCTTCTAAATACTCTACACAATAAATTATTCCCTGTTAAAAGGTGGAGAACTGTGGCTAAATCCTGTTTGCTATCTATGACTAGCAAAATCCTGTTTGCTATCTATTATCATAATCTTGGGTCAAAATTATTTCTCATGTTTTCCAGTTAGAAGCCTCAAAAGAAGCAAAATCATGAAAAGACCTAATAATATGGTAAATTCAAATCAATTAGGAACCCAGACTGAATTTTGGCACAACCTATGACTTTAAGCAGTTTTTTTAAACATCCTGAGAGGACTGAAGAGCTTTAGTGTGTTTTTTCCATTTAAACCCTATATTCTCTGCTGCCTATGCTCATAAGGGAGATTAATTGTTACATAAGCTCAAAACACACTTGATACTTGTAGGATTTAACTCCACATCAACTTTAGTTCAAAAAACTTGATAAGCAAATATGAAGGTGCAGTTCTCCCTCTATCCAAGCATTCAACAGCTAGAGAACTCAAAACAGCTCTGAAAAACTTGGTACTGACTCCCTTCTCAGCTTCAGAGAAGTGTCAGACTTGTATGTGTCTTCCTTCCCAAGACAGCACCATAAACACTCAGCTACAGGACTGGGATTTAGGATGCTGTTTTCTGTTTAATTTAGCAAGATTAAAATTAAGAAAAAGGTCTTATTAAGATGGAAAGGGAGATGGGAAGTACCAAGGGTTTGAGAAATAGAAATCTGATACTTCATTTCTAAAATGTTCTACATGCTGGGATATTTTATATAGCAAGTCTTAGCTAGGATATACTGTTTACAATATCAATAGTAATTGTTTATTCAAGGGAAGTGAAATTAATAAGAAATTAATATTAAGAAAACCCCAAGTGATAAAGGCACACCTGAAAGGATAATCTTACTAAATCACACTTCTAAAGTGAAGAGTCTTAAATATAAAGAGATTGGGAGAAAAACAAAGAGAAATTTTCTAAGGCTGAACCACACATACCTGAGAGCATTCAGAAGTCCTTCCACAGAGTCAGGTGGTTGTTCCTTTAAAACTTTTATGCATCCCTTCATCTGGGAACAGAAGCATGCCACTATTGAACAATAATATATGAACTGCACTAGCTGAAAACAAAGAAAATTTTCACCATATACAGGCAGGTTTCTTTTCTTACTGAGTGTTAATGCTGCTTTAGATGACACAATAAAAGTATTGCAACTTATTAAAAATTATCTCAAAGTTAAAACCCCAATTTTGGAGAAAACATCTACTTTAATAAGCATTTGTACAGAGTAAACTATATATCAAATGTCCATATTTTAACTTGCACACAATTTCTCCAATTCCAAATTAAAAATATAAAAAATCAAAACCAGCTGATATAAGCAAAAAAAAAAAGAGTTTGGGAGTTCCTTGTCATTGCTGTTAAGAACTCTAAGAAGAGATGCTTCAACTTAGTCTTCTTATGTTTGCATACAAGACAGTAATTTTCAGTATTCAGTTTTTAACTGTAAACCTCATCAGTGACAACTTATGATTTGTTTCATAACTAGTGGTTAAAAATTTAATCCAAGAAGTCTATGGTGTTGATTTTAACACCACACTGAATGAAGATCTTTGTAGATACTGTAAATAATGGGCTGAAATCTGTCTAAATTTACAAAAGGGGAAATGAAGCAGAGAAAGCAGGAGTAGAACTCATTTGACCCACTGTACAGACTCCCTAGATAGTCAACAGAGAGAAACAAGAAATTATTCTCACCTATTCAGAACTTATTTTCACACGGAATGAATTAAAGAAGTACTATATATATATATATATATAAATACTATATATATATAATTATGAAGTACAGAAGTACTTCTCTTCCCACTGCTATGAAGATATTCTCATCTAGCTATCCAGAAATTAGCTTAGATTAATTCCATCTTATTCAAAGTGACAGGTAAAGACATGGCCAAGTCAAGATCTGAATCCTTTAATTTTCCAAGTCACACTGGAGTGCTAAATCTACATGGCAGAATTTTCTTTGCAGCTAAAGAGCACTTCTTCCTTATTAAGGAAACAGATGATGAAACACTTAATTGAAGTCAGGATCCATTTATTTGCCAGCAAAAATTAGTCAGAAAATGTATCTCAGCGTCCTCAACAGTGACCAGCCCAACAGACACTGCTCAGCTGGCTCATTTTCACCTGGAAGGTGTTAACTCTGCAAATAACAGACCAGATGAGATTCTCAGGCCAGCACCGTGTGCTTTGAAGTGACACAGTTATTTTTTCAAGTCTAAGTGCACATCACTCAGTACAGGTTTACCTGCTCCAGCAGATCTGATCAGACCAGGTCAAAGGGGATAAAAATTCAAAGGATTCTTTTTAGTTTTTGTTAGAATCAGAATCCCTAAAACAACTAGGATGTCTAAGACAGGAGACTGTAATTAACAGCTTGAAATACAGCCTTCAGTCTCAAAACAGTAAGGAAAGGGTAATATACTCCACTGTTCCTGAAATTCTCTTGAAATGGCTTGAATGCCTGAAGTGAGTAATTTGGAGAAAAGAATTGTTTACCACAGTAAAACAAACTCATCATTTGAAATATTAGGACATTTTTTTAATTACAGAAAAATCACTAAACTAATTACACAAATCAAGATTTGGAACCATGTAGTCATTTTTTAAAACTGCATCATACATCTCCTGCCTCCCACTTACATCTAGCTAACCTTCCTGTGAGATTACAGGGCTTTAGGAGAAATGTGAGAAACAAAGTACACACAGTGTATATTTGGTCTTATCAGAATTTCATTTGTGTTGCTTCTGTAGGCAAGAGACTGAACAAGTAGTCAAGAAATCTGTATTCAAGTCCCAGGCTCTATCTGCTTCATGACCCTGAGCAAATGTATTCACCTTGTTGTGACAAATCTTTCCCTCTGTACACAGTCAAAGAGGAGATGTGGCAAAATTCTGGTATCTGCAGATGCAAAATGCCAACGAAGACCCAGTGTGATGGAGGGCAATAATACATGTTTTATTCTGTTCTTATGAAGCAGGCTCTCTTGTAAAGAGAAAGACTTGGCATCTTTTTCATTAATAACAAAGTAGTGCATGAGATTTAGGTTTGTAAAAACATGTAGAAAAAATGAGTACTCTTTTCACATGTGCTTGCAATTCCTCAAATGGAAAAATAATGTTGATTTCTCTGTGACTGACCATGCCAAATATAAAACTGAGGGTCATTATCAACAATACAACAGTAACATTTCAGTTCTACTGCTGCAGATCTCAGACAAGACTAAATATCTACTTATTTACAAGAGGATTACTGCCTAAGATGAGCATTTTAGCATTGATAAATTACATGATTTAAAAAAAATTATGACCACATAACTTATTCCAGGCTAGGTGTAATACAAAATTATTTTAGCCTAACTATACAGTTGGCAACAAAGCAGAGCTAACAAAGAAAAATTATTATCTGTGTCTGCAAGAAAATAAAAAGAAAAATACCTGGTTATTATTTTATTTTCAAACAAACTGATATATTTAAGTGCATAGGTGAAGACAAATTCTAAATTTTGTCATTCAAAAGTAATTAAAATTATTTGTACCAAGCTGTAAAAGCTTGTGCTGAAAAAGAGCTGCAGACAAGTGTTCTCAAATCTACAGAGTACTAAAGAAAGGCCTCTCTTACATCAATCTTTGATGTCTTTGAGAAAGCTCCCACAGGATGAACATGATCGTACAGAATAATAACTCCCACCATTACTCGCATGCAGAACATCAGGGTCTCTTCACTGGTGAATCTACTCCTGTACTCTCTGGAAAACAGAACAAAAGAAATAAACACTCTAGACCTTTTACCAGACAACTCTAAACACTAGACTGTGAGTGCATGAAATCTGAACCAAAGATGTATTTTAAAGTTGCAGATGCACACTAATAAGACTTTAAATATCTGTGAATTCCGTAAGCCCTTGACAACTTAGAAGAATGGTTAGAGAGTAGATAGATGTAAACCTTGTCATACCCATGCACAGTTGAGATCCTCAAAATGTATGTGATGATGGCTTCATGGAAAACTTCATGAAGTGTCATGGAGACTGATCATACTTCTGTTTAATCTCAGAAACACCACATGCTGGGACTTCAAAGGAAAGCTACCATTTTTGGTTAAATCCCTACTTTGGAATAGTTAAGTGGGATCTAAGTTCAGGGCTGGGAAGTTCAGGGCTTCACCAAGGTGGATTTTAATAGTCATTGTCTCTTTCTCTCTGTACTGTAGGACCTCTCAGTTACAATAACTTCAACTTTTATTCCTCCACAGCATCGTAACATGAACAGATTTAAAAGCTACAGAAATTTTGATGTGAAAATGCTTGATTATCCCACAATTAGAATTAAATATCAGATAATCTTTTAAATGACTCACAACTCTTTTTCTCTGCTTCTGTCAAAAAAAGAGCTGACTCATAAGGCTACCTTTCAATTACTACTTTTATGATGTCTCAGGATTGTGACATGAGTCCCCCCCCTACAGACAGTTTTCCAAAATTTTCATGAACAAACAAAAACCTCAGAAATCCTATCCTTTACATGGCACCATGAACAAGTGACTCACAGGCAGAAAGACTACCTTGACTCTATCTTGTATGTGCTTTCCAGTCAAAGAGACATCTAACCTAAAATATATTTGACTAAATGCATAGCAAAACAATAATAATAATAAAAAGTAATAGCCCACTGGCTATTATTATCTACATTAGCAGATACAAACACAATCATACAGCTGAATACACTTATATGAATGAAAATTCATACAGCTAATTTTTGCATATGTAGAGTAAGATGGCTGCATCCAAAAAAAGATCTACTTAAATAATCCTTGAAATAGTCCTTGTGTATTTGTTAAAGTGCTGCTTGGAAGAGCCAAAATCTTGTCCCTCTGTGTGTCAATAATTGAGCAGCACGGGCAAGCAGGAGGCAGCAGCTGGCCTTTGGCACTGGTCAGACAATACACCGACACTGAAGCCTGTGAGTGCCTAAAATTATTACATCATATTTTAACCTTTTGTTAAAATGAAGGCTGACCATGTAAGCTCTCCCCAAGAAAACTCAGCACTGATTCATGAAAGACATTATAAGGTGTTTAGGAAGTAAGGCTTTCTAATACCAGGTCATGCTTTGTATAAAAGTAGTAATAACTTAAGGCAAGGAATTCACTTGGAAAAAATTGCATTATCCCAGGTGACTAATTGAAATACAAGTTCTGTTGCACAAACCTCCCAAGATTTAAGATAAAACTTACGGTGTTTCCAACATGACTTTACATACACTGGCCATAGTACTTAGACAGTCTGTTGTATTTTCAATTGGTAACGTTTTGTTCTGGAAGGGTAAGAAAAAGTCAGTGTTCAGTAAACTATCTTTTAAAATTAAAATCAAGAATGCCTGTGTTAGACCTTCCTCCCCCTTTACATACTTCTGACACAAAATGTGTTGTTGCGTTGCTGAGGGTTTTCAGCATTGGTGTGGCCTCTGCATAGAACAGGGACATCCTATTGGCCATTTCATTGTTCACTTCATTCTCAATGTCTAGCTGATGAAAACAGGAGAGAAAATAGTCAGTAAGCTCTTTAAAATCTTGCCAGCAGCAAGAAAAAGATACAGTACATGTTCATGTCAGCAAGCACACTGTTGTATGAATAGTTCTCTCTAATCACTTCATCCGGGCTGCTGATTAACTCTCGGTGTGAAGGAGAGAACATGACAGCTTCTGAATCAAAAGCAAAAACTTTACCACAAATGGCATAAATGCATCCTGATAAATAAATACCTCACTGTGTGCAGCACATCAGAGTTTATTTACTTACATGCATGTTGTTTATTCTGTTGCGACTTATTGTTCGCCTGTAATAACTGAAGTCATTCTGAATTGCTGGGTTTCTCATCTTCCAGGAAGAAAAACAGGAAATAATCACTTTTGGTTCAAAATACATGGCAAAAATCAACACGTATTGAAAGACTTTATTAACCTTAAGTTCATCAAAACGAAGAGTAAAATGTAAGATTTCTGCAAACTCTTTTGCTAGAGCTTGTTCCCGTTCCAGGTGCTGAGTTGGAGTGTAGGGAGGGCATGTCAAGGATTCCAGTAAACTCTGCAGGGCTTTTTCTGAATAAACATCAGAAGCACAAATTGTAGTCAGTCCACACAAAAACAAAGTTTTAACTACATATCTAAACATACTGCATTTGAAGGGAAGGAACCCTCCAAACATGCAGAAACCTAACAGAAGTGGTATTTCTTACTATTCTGAAATGAGAAGCATTAACTGAAGACATCTGCCTCTTCAGGCTCTGCCATTTTCTCTCCATTTTGTATCACTGAACTCTTTTCCATTTTTGTCACCATTTATCAAAAATCCCTATCAAAAATTCTAGTGGAAGCATTTTTCTTGCACTCAGATATCCAGCACTTTCATCTTCCTCAATTAACGATCAGCTCAGTACAGAGATTATTCTGGCATCTCTGTTACTAGAAGTGTACTCTTAGGCACTGCTTCCGTGCCTGTAATTACCAGCATAACTCAAAAAGTGAAAGTTGTAGAAGAATTTCTTTGCACTGGGAGCCCTCTCACTTTATACATATATTTGCATTCCAGAGTCCTAATCTGAAAAGTAACTACATCACCTTTTGTGTCTGTTGGGATAACAGTTCAGTGTACAACACATCCAAGTTTGGATTTTCACCCTGTGAGAGTTTATTGATACTCTTTCCCCATTATCCCTGACTTTAAAAAGTCTCAAACTATTACTGGCTTACATTCCTTCTAAAACTCCAAAGGATCCAAATTACAAATAATAAATTACATTCGTCCAACATGGACCACTGAAGTGCAGAAAAGTGGCAGGAAACAATGAACAACTTGGTAGTTTGCTTGTATGCTATTTAGGTAATACAGACTAACAAACTATGAAATTAAAATTGAAGAGATGCCTTGATAAATGCAATTGCAGATAAATGATTGTTGATAACAAACAGAAGTAATATTAACTTTAAAATGCTTTAAAAGTTTGTGGAAAGACAAAACTTCCACTTTCATTTTATATAAAAAACCTATTAAACATACTAAAACAGGACTCACCTAGTCTGAGTGAAAACTCATAAAAGCGCTTTAGCCTTACAACCAGGGGACAGACTGAATTCCATGCTTTTTCTTGCAGCTGGATATCATTGGGATTTTGTATTGCCTGAAATGAAAATAGTACCTTAAAGACCAGTGATAAATGAATAACAAGCAAGAGGTGGTTTGGAATTTTTCTACATTATTTTAAAAAGTATTGCAGAACATGGAAGAATTTGGAGAAATTACATTGCATAGGTTTCCAAAAAATGCCGTGTTTTTCACCTTCCCTCACCCCCTGTAACATATTCCTTTAAAAGCATTCATTACAGTGAACCACTGACCTATTCTTTTGGGAGAAAAACTATTGTAGAAGCATCAGGTAAAACCTTTTATGTGACTACTGGTTACAAAAATAGCCTTTCTTTCAGGTTTTGATGCTTTTGAAATCTTCAACATGTTGAGGTTCTTAAGCAACCAACAGCTCACATTAAGAGCATCTGCAAATCTGATGAAAGGAAAGTTTTGGTCACCTGAGAAAAATTCTAAGTTACAGTTCAAAATTGTGCTTCAGGACCAGTTTTACAGAATAAGATGCCTCTAAAGTGGATGTGAAGTTATCATTTACCAGGATTCATTATTCCACTTACACAAAAGAACAACCATCTATATCATGTTTCTGACACCTGAGTATTCTTTCATGTCCTCAAACTTGACTTCTGCCACGAGATACATGAAACAAGGTATATGAAATGGTGCTTCTTAAAGTGAAAAATAATAACTAATTACTAACAGAAATCTGAAAGAAGTTGCAACAGCCATCATTTAATGATTTCAAATTAGAGCTTTATACTTAATGTTATGCATAATCTGTTACGTATTTTATGAATACAATTTTAAGGAGATTTTCATTTGAGTTCATAGAATGTGCTTGGACAGAGAACAGAAACAGGGAACACATCGAGTTTTGCCTGATTTTGCTTCCAAAGAACTGTCATTAACAAACATACATCTCTAATTTCTTGTCCAGCTCCTTTGTAAGCCTGAAGGTCTGCAAGCATGCTTTCTGAGTCCTGTAAAACTGCACTGATCTGGTTCCAGACCTCCCTTTCTCCATCCGTGGGCTGTGCATCTATGAACGAGAAAAGCAGAATGCACGAAGTCAAAAGGAAGCTGTAGTACAAATGTCAAGATTACTCAGTTCTACTTAACAATACCACATCCAGCTTGACTACGTGTAACTCCATTCTGATGTAGTTTTTTTCAAATATACAATTACACTGCCATTCTGCTAACATCCAAGCTTCTGCTTTTTAGAGCAAGGAAGGAAAAACAGTACAGTTTTTGTATGCTCTGGCTCATAATGCCTCTTCTCAAAAAACACAGCATTTTAAAGAGCAGCAGTATCATAAAGCAATGTTATTAGAAAATAGGATAATGCATCAGTCCCTCTCTTTCACTAGCTCCATGGCTCAATTACAAAGAATTGCTCACTTTTCTTGCAGCTTGGGGATAAAATCAGGCCTTTCAATGGATGGAGCAGTGGGATATTGCTCCACTTTGACTTTCCTCCAGGCTTCCTTAACCAGGGTAATTTATTTCTCCTTTTATAAAACACAGATACAGCACTATTAAAATAATTTTTTCTTCATGTATGCCAGGGATCATTCATGCCACTAAAATAAATCCAGCTTTGTCAGTAATCAGTTTTCAGGGTGTGAGTGACCTGAAGACCTTTATTGTTGAGAGAAATAACATCTGAAAGTAGATCAATTTTCCTATTCAAATCTCCTCCTATGGGACTTACACAGCAGTGTGACACCAGGGAGTGATGTTATCCCCAGAACACTAACACATTAGACAAGGTAGAGATCTTCTGTCTTCTTTTGCTTTAAAACATAAAGATGATGGTCACTGACCAAAGACTGGATAACCTATATACGGGATTGCAGTCTATATGGGAAGGAACAATGACATTATCCCAGCAGATTTCTACAGAGACAAAACTATTTTTTTCCTTAGATTTGTATTAGCTTGTAAAGATAGAATGTTAATTTTTATGAAGGAAAAAAATTACCTTGAAGTTGAATCTCAGAACTCAAATACTACTTGCTTGAATTAAAAGCAATGAGGTGAGTTCAGTTCAAAACTTACCAATTACAATGAGCTATTGTATTCGTCTCTACATTAATAGACAAGAAATATTACAAACACTTTTTCTGTTTAGACATCTCCCTCTCCTTAAGAAAACTGACAGAGTTTTCTACCCATGTACCAGAATGGGATTCATTTACCCAGTCCCCATTAGAAACAAAAGAACTGGTGGTTCACACTGGAGTGTATGGAAAATTGGCATTCTCTCCATGATGTTTCAGGTTCAGATAATTTGTTTAAATTTTTCAAGTTATCTGTGGACCTTGGATGAACGGGACACAAATGGCTGAGAATTACCTGTCTGTAACTCCAAGGCAACTCGTACTTAAAACCTTTCCCATATTCCTATGGCACCATGAGTCCCAGGAAACTGGGCACATAATACTGACTGGACTTTCCTTTTATTCTGGAAGTCTTCCTTTATCTTATTTAAAAAGTGAAAATAAAAACAAACTGGGCTTACTTAGCCAGGTTTTATAGCCAAAATACCTAATGTAACTAAAAAATCCCACTATTCTTCAAGAAGTGAAGGAAACGAGCACAGAAGGAAAAATTGTCCCCACAGTAAAATCCCATCTGGGACATGGCTGTTGAACTGACACATCAGTCACATTAAATTTATAGTGTTCCAGACTGGTTCTTTCCTCAAGCTGCAAGAAATCTCAGGTACATACCATACCGTGTTTGCCACCTTGTGATTAAGAAGCAAAACAGAAAACCCTTCTGACTTTAAGAAGGAAATTAGAGATCCTGCAAAACAGTTACATACCATACAAGAACAGAGCAGGGGAAGGTAGGAGTCACACAAAAATCAGTATCAGTATTTTAATAGTTAAATTAGTTAATGAAAATAACATTTTCAGTGAATACTAGCACAAGAGAATAAACAATTTGTTAGTGCAGTTAATGAATGCAAAATTTGCATGTGCAGGTCACCTGAAGCATCTTGTTTAACCTTGTTGGTTAACAAGGTACTTCTGTGTTAATTTTTACAATTTATTTGCTTTAAAAGTACTAGAGCTTAAGGGAGATGTAAATGCTATATATAGACTGCCCAGCCCTTTGGGACTTCAAAATGGCCTTTTGTAACATCCATTATTGCAAGCCTTTTTCAAAAATTTCCGAATTCTCTTTTGGAAGTTGGTGGAAGGATTAATATTTGAAACTCATTGAACTTTCTGTAGTATCCCAGCACCTGGGGAAGCAGGAGCAAGAGGCAGGTAGGTGTGTGGAAGAGGGAAAGAAAGGGAAGGGAGAGGAAGAGGGCTGCAAAGGCTCCAGAGCAACAGGCTTAGCTTGCATTTGCAGAGGCGGTTTATATTTATGTTGGAAGTATTTAGCTTAAAAAGAAAGGTAGGGAGGATGATTCAGGCTTTTTTTTTTAAAAAAAAAGCATGCATCTTATTTATGAAGTAGAAGTTATGAAAACAGATGTTCTGATAAGACCATGGCCATGTTTCAAAAGGGATTTTACAAGAAGATCCTGCCAAAAATGGTCAGCTAAAATAACTGTAATGGGTCATTTTGAAAACAATTTCATATTGCTGTCAACAACAACAGTAATAATAGCAACAGCAACTAAAAGAAATTGAGACTTCTTCATGACAGATTTTGGCTTTTACAACTGGTTTGCTATTCCAATGTAAACAAAGCTAGTTTCTCTGCTCTCAATTAAAAAATGCCAATCCTGAATCACAGTGTGGAATCACTGCTTGGAGGTCCTCACCTCTTATCCCCACACCACCAGGGAACCAGCACGTGCTTCAGGAACCCGAGCCTGTTTATAAATGAAACCACTGCCACTGACCAACCCACAGTGAATCCAAGCCCTCTCAGTAACTAGTTACCAAAATGGCCAGACTCACTGCATTTTAAATCTGAGTTTTTGGAGTACTCATGATTAGCATTCAGAGTATTCTGTCTTTAATAAGACAAAATAGAGAACACTTTTACCTCCCTGTGGACAAATGTTTCTAATGTGAACCCTAAACTAAACAACTACATGAATCCTGTATCAAATTAATACAAGAGTCATATGAGGCTTGAATCTTGCATATATAGATTCTACCAGCAAAATTTGAAAATTTTAGCTCTGGAGAGAAATACATTTCCACTGGCTCCATCAGAAATTACCACGATATGGTAATACATCCATTCCATGAACACAGGCTCTCTTTCACATTTATGCATGGTCTATGCCACATTTTGGATGAAACTACGGACTTCATAAAGAACAGGAGGAAACCTGGACCCACTACAATTCATTTGTGGATGCATTAAGCATTTCAAGTGAATGGTGGGGCATGAAAGTGGGGTCATCATTATTTTCTTAGCAAAATACCTGTCATTTGTTTCAGAAAACCCTCCTAACAGTGCAAGGTATCTACCTCATCCTTCACTAAATGTGCATTAGAAAAAAAAATAGAAACTGCTAGGTAGGTAAAACATTAGTACTCGTAGGACAAGACTAAATATAGAAAGGATGTGGTGCCTTTACCAATACCAAATGAAGTATAACAATATCTCAGTAAATTATTTTAATGAAGAAAGAACATGTACTATGAACAGTACTAGCAATAGTACTAAAAGAAGCATTTCCAACTCACACTTCCTTTCTGAATCTGAAATGCAGATCAAAAACTCTGACCTTTATTCCACCCTCAGGTGGTTAAGAAGATTCCCACTGAGGCTGGTTAGTTCTTTCACTTCAGTGACTGTGGTATTGGATTTGTCATAAAAATACCATACCCTTCTGGCCTCAACAGCATAGCAAAAGAAAGCAAGTTAAACAAGAGCTTTCATGAGCTCTGCTTTCAGCTTTTCTTGTCATGTCCACTGCTGAATGTGGCAAATAATTCCATCAGCCAGCAAGTTTGAGAGCAGTACACATATTTAATGCATAATGCTAAAGCCCTATTTCAGATTTATCACTGTGACAATGATTTTCTTCCATGCCAATCTGGGACAAAAATTAAAGGAAAACCCCATAGAAACAAGCAAAGACATTACAATGACAGAGAGTAATGCATTTTAGAGGGTACCAGAACCTGTTATACTCCATACATTAAAGAACCCCCAGTATTGGATAGAAGCAGTACCCTCTCCAGGCTACAAGGGATTTTTGAATTTCATTCTTTCTAAACTAGCTAGAATAAAGTGAAGCTCACTAAATTGTTAATACTAGCTCCAGGCAGGGTGCTGTGCCAGGGTGCAGTGCCCAGCTTCAGCTCTGTGGTAGACAGGGGATGGACACACAGCATCTCTCTGCCTGAGCTGCAGTTTCTGGCTCAGGGCACTCAGCAGCTCAGAAATTGAGTGCCCCCTCCCTCAGGCTGGATCCCAGCTATATCCCCAGACTTGCTGTCTGTGCAGAAAGGGTATTAATTAATAGCCTATTATGCGAAAAGTGGGAAGTTGCTCTGCTGCCAGATATATTCTAATAAAAGACCTTTTTAATCATACATGAACAATAACTGAAAATTTCATGAATCTTTCTGGTTATGTGAGGGAATCCTAGAAAATAAGGTTCTTGAAGGGGATGAGAGGGATTTAACTAGGATCAAGTCCACCGAGCTAACATTTAAAAAAAAAAAGAACCTGCTCACAATAAGGTTAGAGAGGTCTATAAAAAGTATTTGAGAAGAGGATGGGACTGCAGGCGTCACTTAAGGACATCTCTGAATAATCTACAAACTTTAGTCTTTTATATTCGAAATAAATTGTTGCTTCCACTTTCAAATTATTTCTGAGAATTCATGTGGAATTATTTGTTTACTTTGCCTGAAAAAGGCAGCAGTAATTTGACAATAGATTTGCTGCAAAAAAAGAGCAATTTTAAAATGGTACAGAAAGAGCTCGAACACCCAGAACTCATTTATCTGCAACTAATTTAAATAAGACCAAAATTTAGAGAACAAAACAGTTCTTGAACTGACAAAATCCATTCAAGAGAATTTGCTGTGAAATCCTGAAATCCAGATTCTCGAGATTTGCCAGACTTTTCCTAACATTGTTTTCAAAATGAGAGCTAAGAAGGAATTAAGGTAAAGTAAGTGGTATATAATCAAACCCAAGAGGTAGCAGTTTGATTAAAAATATTCTCATCAAGATCCAAGTGTAAAATAGCAACATGGTGCACTTTCTAAGAAGGATGAAATTATTTTTCTTTATGTAAACCTTGCAGTAGACCTTAAAAAAGAGTTAATTTGGCTGAATGAATTTGTCTGCAATACCCCTCAAAGACAAGGCCTTTCCACCTGCATGGACAATGTTATTCTCTACAGAGACCCAGTGTAACTGCTCAACTCTAAAATGATTACTGGGGAGCAAACAGAATTGCTTTTGCTATACAGCATAAACTGAAATTAATGCTGGATTCAAGATCTTTCAAGTATGACCATGAAGTTACAAAACTTGGTTTCCGGTTTGGATTGAAGAATAAACTTAGGCATCAAAAAGAACTGGAACAGACAATGTAGTCACCTGCACGAAAGTAGGGGAAANTTTTTTTTTTTTTTTAGCCAGCTAATGAAAAAGCATATAGAGACTAGAAAGTAGTATGCTGATGCAAATAATGAATACAGTAAACACAAACACATCAGCACACCTCTCATCCTCTGAATAGCCAACTGTAGTGATCGTGTTCATCTGTGAGCTTGAACTGACAGCTCAGGCAACAGAAAGCCACACGCCCAGCAAGCCCACACCAGACTCTGACCCATGTCCACTCACTCAGAGTGTCCTTTTGCACTGCATGATGGCCAATTAAAGGAGACCAAAGCACAGAACCACAGCCCTTTTCAGTCACATCCCTCTGAGCCAGTACAAATTTTGTGCCACTAAAAACCTCTGGATCTGTATTTTGTGAGAAAACCTTTTAAATTTTCACTCACGAGCATGAAACTCCCTTAAATTTGGAGATGGCAGTTTTGTTCCTCTCCAGGTAGATGTGCCTTACTCACTAATGTGTCCTAATCACTGGCACCTCCTGTGGGAGAGGCTTCTTCATTCAGTTCTTGGCCACATGCTTTTGGAAAAAAAACAACCTTCGCTGCCAAGGCAACAAATTCGGTATTTCCCCCTCTCACCACCACCTCTACCAAGCTCCCCGCTGCCAGACCAGCTGTTTCCTGCCAGGCCTGCAGCCTGGGTCAGGAACACGTTCTTGCCAACAAGGACACAATGGGGCTGATTAAACCTGAAAGCTCAGAGCAGTTGAAAACTTTCACAATAGCTTGGCAAAGCCACAGAGCACTGCCAAGGCCCTCAGAAGTTTGGTAGAAAAATGTTAGGTAATGGTTTGGATATGAGTTTGACATCCTGGGGTGACTGAAATTTTCAAATTGTACAGACAGAGAAGAAGGTACCATGGCTCATGGTACCTTCTCCTAAACCCAAACTAACTAATTAACCTTTTTCTCATAATTTAAAATTGATTTTTCATAATGAGGTAATTAAGATCTAGATGAGAAGATTAAGGTACATGTACAGTTCCAGTCATACATTCTAGCTCTCACCTAAGAAAGCATGTTTGAACAACTTAATGAGATTTAAGTATGTGTTTAAATGACTTTTTGAAGTGGTGATTCTGAGTGTGCATAGACATATGCACTTATAGCATGTCAATTACTCTTTTCAGAAAAATAATTCAGGAATAAATGATTAAAGAAAAAACTATTTCAGGATGACAAAATATGTGTCTAATCACCTGAAATGCTCTTTGAAACCATGCTAGAAAAGGAAAGTATTCTAAAACACTGGATTTTCTTACAAGTTTTTTGTTGCCTTTTTTTTTTCTTTTAGAATAGAGGTATTGAGAAAACATCACACAGTGTTTCAAATAAAATGCTTTTCACGTATGTAGTGAAGACAGATTAAACCCATATTAAAGGATTTGATGACAGTGCCTAGAAGTACATGCAGGGAAACTGTAGTCAGCAAAAGTAGAAACAGCTTTGAATCAAATATAGATGTGTCAAGAAAACTGGAATGGGAAACACTGTTCTGCAAACTGATAACCATGCAATTAAGAGAGATGCAATCAAGCACATACACTTTGACTTCCCTACTTTTTAGAAAATATTAACCCAGCTAAATCATCACTGAACCAAGCAAAAATAGTTCCATCTCCACTGCTTTTTTCCCCCCAGCTTTTATTTCCAACATGTATTCCCATTCAAGAAATAATCATATATTTTTTAACCCTGATTTGTTAAAGAAAGTTGAGGTCAAGTTTATTCATGTGTAAATTTAACAAAGGGTCATAAATGTTTTGAATTTAATTCAAGATAATGTTTTACTTGCATATCTACCTTTCTCTGCTCAGAATGAAGTAATTTTGTATGGTTTTACAAAAATAAAAAACCAATATTCTACTGAAGCATAATTTGATTTGTTTGCAAATCCCTTTTGAATTGCTTTATGATGCATAAGCACATGCAGTTTATTAGGAAATAATAAGCAAAGAAGGCAAGCCAGGCAAGAAGCTTTGCTCACTTTCAAAGTCAAGGAAAAAATTTGGCCCCTGATCAAGCTCTGTGCAAGTGAGAACTTTTAAAAGATTTCCCATTTGGTTCCTGAAAAATAGAAAAGGAAGAGAAAAGGAGTCCTGAGTGAACAAATGATTTCAGAGACAAGGACTTGGACAGATTGGTTTTGCTGGAAAATACACACTGTAGGTATTTAGATTTTAAAAGTTTTTCCTCAGTTTGCTGTTAAGTCAGGGAAAAGATTCTCTCACTGTCTTGTAATTGTTTGAACTTACTTTCAAAATCCAGGAAAAAATGTGGATAGTTTTCAATTTCCCTGGTAAGGACCTTAAGAAGATTACCCATCCCAGCAAACCTAGTAAATGCAACAAAATCATAAACAGTTATACATGTAAACTCATACAGCTAAGGGCTTGACACAGTCTGCATCATGTATTCAACATTCTGGCAAGTTCTTAACCAGGAGAAACATTTTGATGGTCATGATATTTATGCATGGGGGCAGAAAGAGGAAGACCTCAGATAAGAACTGAAATAATTCTATTCAACAAATTGGAATTTAAATATCAGGATAACATCCCAGTGTATAAATAGATATTTATGAGTTTATTTACTTAGCAAGAGAAACAAACTCAAAGCTACATCTCTATTTGTAAATTCTCTAAACTGCTGGAGTCCAGATTACTGAATATCATTTTGAAGTAAAAACTGAGGTCTTAGAATCTTCAGCAAAAATCCATGTCATTTAAGGAAAATAACTCACTATAAGGAAAAACAAATCTAGTTAATTCCAATCAGTAAGATTTTATAATATATTACTATAAAATTCTATCAATATGGACAGCTAAAAAGCTTTTAGCTTTTAAAAATGCATGCATACATTTAAAAAAAAAAAAAAGAGAGGAAAAAGGGGAGTTTCAAACTCTGTCTTTTTATCTGTTACTCCTATCTTTTATCATCTTGGAATTCTTTGCAATTCAAGTTATGAACAACTCCCAAAAGGAAAAGTGACCAGTTCTCGAAAAGCAAGTCTCTATGGAAGATAAAAAGGAAGGAGATGTCAAGAAACGTTTTTACCAGTACAGTCCTTATGAAGGCAAGTTTTTCTAAAACTATGTAAAAGTAGAGATTTCTTGGTCAAACTTTTTCTCAGAAGAGAGAAAAATTAAACTATGAAAAGCACATATCAGAATAAAGAGATCTGCCTGGAGGGATGTAGAAAAACGTAATTTTAGATTTAAAACACAGATTGGAAACTGATTTTTGCCTCAAAGAGAAATATTCTCATTACTCTAAACCATGGCTCTTGGGGCTCACATCTGATGTTCATCTGTGATTCAGTTTAACTCTCTTCCCACTTAAGAAATCAGACCACAAAAAATTATTCTAAGCATGTACATGGCTGATATGCCACATGAGGAGACAAAGCTTTTTTCAAGTTTTCCCACAAGCATTACAGTAGGAAAAGTATCATCAACCCCAGTTTCTATGTGCATATAAAGGATGTATTTCTATGTCAGGAAAACCTAGGAAAGTAATGTTTGGCTTGGAGATTTCAAAGCAGCCACAGTCATACCATAAAATGATATAAATTTAATCAATACTCTGTTCCAGACATGCAGTTTCATGTAAGCAAGGCTTTTGATAAATAAATGGCTTTGTTTTGCATTTAATACTTCTTCAAAATTTTCTCTCCAGAACAAATCCAGTCAGCAGACTGTCAAGCCCTTTGTAATTAGCAACATCTTGCATATACAAAATTGAAACATGAAGAAACATTTTCCATTATTTGTAAAGTTACACTCATTATATGCTGGAAAAATATTTACACTTTTACTTTCTGAACAAGATCAGCACCTTATAAACTGAGTTTGACTTTCTGATTAGCCTAGAAAGGGGAAAACACATGCAAACAGAGCAAAATATATTTTATAGAGTTAAAACTTGTATCTTCAATAATTTCACATTTTCATCACACTGGTATAATACATTTTATCAGCATCAGCTAGCAGAAACATGGTAATGTACACACACTTATTTTCCTTTTCATAACCCTGAAAGAAAAAATTATATTATGTAATACTATCACAATCTAAATGACTGACTCAGCTTGGATTCTTCACTTTCAGCTCTTTCTAAGCCATATCTTACCTCATCACCTTCAATCTTCAGAGAGTATCCAAGCATTTCTTCTACTGCCAAAGCTTGCACTGCATCCAGAACTGGTTTAGCGGATAGCATGCTTCGAACAGCGAGGAACCCTTTGTGCCAAAAATCTGAGGATACACTCCCTCATTTGCATTGAGTAGCTCGAGGTCATGTGCCCAAGCTCTGCCTCTGATCCTTCTTACACAAGTACAGCACATCTCGGCTTGGGAGATTTCTGAGTCTTTTACCGGAACTTTTGTTGTATTTCCTAGCTTGTTTTTCACTTTATTCCCTCTCCTTCAATCCCTGCATAGAAACTGATCCAGCTGCTCAGGTCACAACTATGAAACAGAACCCCACCACAAACTTATATACACATGTTCATGCAGGCAGCATTTTCCAGTGATCCTCAAGGCTCTGGTTTGACACCATCTATTTTCAAAGCACATCAACCACCAAAATAGTCATATTCAACATCAACATCTAGAAAATATGGTTCAGGCAGCTGCTAAATATATTTAAATTATTTATGATTTTATGTAATTTCTTTATGGTTTCCTAAAAAACCTTAAAGAAAAACTGGTTCCAAGAAATTTTCACTTTCAAGTGTAACTCATCATTTGACACTAAGTTTTTAATTCTGACTTAAAAGGACAAACTTCACCTTAAAGGAAGTGCTAATAAACATAAACCTTTGCTTCAAACTGAATTATTTTATTCTTCATAGCCTGCTGCTTCCCAGTACTTGGCTCTTTCAAACTGTCTTTCCTTAAAAACTCTAATAGCATATTCCAAACCACAGGAACTGAAAGTCACCTCCAGGATAATTTTAATGAGATTTCAAAGCATCTGATGGCACACACTCTGAGCAGGTCAATATATACTGTGGTTGCAAGAGAAATGCAAATAACAGCTGAGGTACAGAAGCAAATCATAAAGATTTAATGTAAGAGCATAAAATTCTATGTCATTAAACTGGAAAGCATTTTATTTTACTTACTGTAAAATCAGTTTAAATATTGAACTGAGACTCAATGCATATATAAAAATATTGTTGATGCTGCACCACTAAATGCTAGCAGCTTCTCCTTAGTGTCTAAATCCCTTAAAATTTCAACTTTTAACTATGCTTTAAAAATTATGACATGTTGAAAATGATGTTTGCATTTTATCTTTCCCTATTGTTTTCTAAAACATTAAAGCTTACCCTAAGATATTATTACACAAGCATATAGAAAACAGCTTTTAAACTACTGTTGACATTCTAAAGCCCATTGCTTCACTTTTGACACTAAACACTTAATTAGTAGCCCACAGACATAAATAAACCATAACCTAGCAATGAACAAGAAAGTACATTTAGCATTTTGCATTTAATTTATCATTATCCAGTAGCATATTTAAAAATCTGAGCTTTGAACAAAGTATGACAGGTTGGTTTTCCAACACATAACTGTGTTCCTAAAATTTCATGGATTTAGTTTCACCATTCTAGAGGTATTACCTTGTATGGGAAAATAAACTCCTTCTACCCTACTAAAGCAGACAGTTTATTTTTGAGCTGTGGTATATAAAATACTATCCCCCCCCAAACAAATTAGAATTCAACCCTACAAATCTGCCATGGATTTTACATACATATATGGAAAGTATACTGAAATATATTTATTATATACTTAAATCCACTTTTGAAAATTTAGTAACTGTTCCCAAACTCAGTATTATTAACTGAACACTGACTGTCCACAACTAAATATCATGCTATTCAACTCTTCTTTAAATCTTTATTTACACACTTTTCAAGTGTGGAATTTTGTACCACTTTCTAATGACAGCTACAGTACTATAAAAATTGTTAGGGAAGTACTGATTGACTTCTCTTACAGGACTAATTTAATCAGTATCAATGCAACACCATCAGCAGCACTGCAGTACACTGAAGATGCAACAGAGAGACAAAGCTTTAAAACGTTGTGTTAGTGAAGAAGGACAGATTCACCAGCTCAAGCCTTTGCAGCTCACCAGTATTCCTCTGCCAGACAATATTTCCTAAATCTGCCTGCTCACATAAACATGGTCTGAAAGGCTTTTGTCAAAATGAGCTGGATCAGCAAATACCTACTGCTTAACCTCATTTAGATCATCCTAACGAAAGCAGGGCTGTGTGTGTTTTCACTCCACTGGGAGTTTCAGGAGAAACAGAAGCTCCCAAGCTCAGGAGTGGCAATGGATGATTCAGAATGATAACTTCTAGTGGCACACCTAAGTGGGTAGAGACAGGAGGCATCCAGTCCACAGTCTGAGGGATATGTACTAAGCACATCAGCGTCATTAAAGCACTGGAACCGACCTTACTGCATGAATAATTAATTGTGGTTTTAAAAATATACCAGCATCTGAACAATCTCAAGATCTCTCAGATCAAAAGCATGATTCCAAATCATTGCGATATTCGCTCATACAGTTGGTTCAGGTGCTTGTAAGGAAACAGCAGAAGTGCAAGACTCCAAAAATTATCTTGGACAAACTGGCTGCTCATGGCTTGGACAGGTGCACCAGGCATTGGCTGAAAAACTGTCTGGAACAGAGTGGTGGTGATGGACTTACATCCAGATGGTGGCTGGACACCAGTGGTGTTCTCCAGGGCTCAGTACTGTGGCCAGTCCCATTTAATAGTTACCAGTGATCTGGACAAGAGGATTTGCTGTGGTGAGGCCACACCCCAAGTGCTGTGTCCAGTTCTTACTAACTACAAGAAAGACACTGAGGGGCTGGAGTGTGTTCAGAGAAGGGAAACAGAGCTGGTGAAGGATCTGGAGCACAAGTCTGATGAGGAGCAGCTGAGGGAGCTGGGGGGGTTTAGCCTGGAGAAAAAGAGGCTCAGGGGAGACCTTATCATGCAGACAACTGCCTGATCAGAGGGTGTAGCCAGATGGGGGTTGGTCTCTTTTCCCATGCAACTGGAGATAGGATGAGAGGATATAGCCTCAAAAGGCACCAGGGGAGGTTGGACATCAGGAAGGATTTCTTCATGGAAAAAGTGGTTAAACATAGGAAAAGACTGGCCAGAGAGGTGGTGGAGTCACCACCCCTGGCAGTGTTCAAGAAACAACTGGACATGGCACTTACTGCCATGCTCTGGTTGGCATGATGGTGTTCAGCCAAAGGTTGGACTCGATAATCTTGGAGCTCTTTTCCAACCTAAATGATTCTGTGATCAACTGCACTCTCATTCAGTTCAGTGTCAGATGACACCAGATTGAGTGGGAGTGTTGATCTGCTGGAGGGGAGGAAGGGTCTGCAGAAGGATCTGGACAGGCTGGATTGATGCTGAAACCAATGGTGTGAGGTTCAACAAGGCCAAGTGCCAGGTCCTGCCCTTGGCTCACAACAACCCCTGCAGTACTACAGGTGGGGGAACAGGGGCTGGAAAGTCACAAAGAGCAAAAGCATCTGGGGGTGCTGATCAACAACAGATGAATGTGAGGCAGGAGAGCACAGGTGGCCAAGAAGGCCAATGGCACCTGGCCAGCATCAGCAATAGAGTGGCCAGCAGGACCAGGGCAGTGCTAACAAGCAATAAGACAAGAGGAAATGGCCACAAGTTGCACCAGGGAGGTTTAGATTGGATATTAGAAAAAATTTGTTCTCTGAAAGGGTTGTCAAGCACTTGCACAAGCTGCCTCTCAGGAAGTGGAAGAGCCACCATCTCTGGAGGTATTTAAAAGACTCAGATGTCATGCTTAGGGACATAGTGGATTTGGCAGTATCAGGTCAACAGCTGGACTCTATTAACTTGGAGATCTTGTCCAACCTAAATGATTCTATATTTCTATTACTTCTTCCCATCAAATTCCACGGTAGGTTTCTTTTTAATAATCACTTCAATTTTCTTATAGATGAGAATATTTGCATGGATATTGTATTATTACTATCTTCAGCTGTTTTTCTGCTAAGTGTTTAAATGTTATAAACTGCAGTTGCATTGATGAAGAAAACAATAACAATTGATACTTTAATAGTCTCAGTTGTGCAAATACAGTTAGTTTTCAAAAATAGTATTATTCCTCTATAGACTTTATTCTGGAAATAAGTTTAAAAATGTATTGTAATACTACGAAAAAAAAAATAGACATATATGCTTGAGGTGCTAATTGCATAAAACCCCCAAAGATATTCAGTAATGAAGTATGCACAGTATTCTCTAGAAAGGCAGAGATGAGATTAAAAAATAACCAAATTCTTTTCAGAAAGCAAGCTATATTCATTTTCCAGAAAAAAGAAATCCCCAATGCTGGCCTCTGTATTTATAAGGTTTTCATAATGTAAATAACACATATAAAGTCCACCAAGTTGCAACCTATACGGAAGCAAAGGAAAATCAGTGTCACACATTCCATAGGCAGGTGAAGTATAAACAGACAAAAAGAAACCCCAACAAAACTCAGAGCCAGAAAATAGCTATTAGGAAGTAAAAAGTGGAATAAGAGAAGAAAGTCACTCAAGGTGAAATTAACTCAAGATAAAAGAACTATTCCCCCTTTGAACAACCATTTTATTAAAACTCCTAGTTAAGGAACACTTCCAACTAGGAGCTTTTGCTGTTAACTGATATGCAGATTGCAGGACACAATTAAAACCTACAAAAAATGTGATGCAAGTCAAAAGGAATTAAGAAATGCTTTGTAATGGCAAATATGTTTTTCACTAATCATAAAATGTTCAAAAAGTCAGGCAACATTATTACCTGTAGCCCCAAGGATTACAGAGCTTGGCTTGCGGTTTCTCTAACATTAAAAGGTAAAGAAAGAAAAAATTACCTTAGATGAACCAAAAACGTATCCAACGGGGGGATTTTTCTATATGCCAACCCCCACACCTGAGTTTACTTTGAACAGAACTCCTGTATATTTTTAAAGTATCTAATGTCAGAGCAGCCATCATGAAAGAATGAAAACCAGGCAACCAAAATATCTAGATTTTGATTCATAGGGCATAATAAAAAACAAAACACAAACCAGACAAACAAAAAACCACCAACAAAAATGCAGAATGGAATCCAATTAAGTAATTAGAGTAAAATTATATTTGACTTTTAAAAAGCACTGTTGCACTTTGAATCTTTTGCCTGAGTGTAGAGTAACTACAATAACTAGGTCTGAACATGGCATTGCCTGCACAGATGCTTTCCACAAACCAAGACCACAATTCCTCTGTACACAATAAATGGAGCCTCTATCAATTTTCATAGCAGGGAGACACCTTTAAAAGATACAGGACAGGTTTGGCGAGTTGGAGTGTTTCTTCCTTCAAAATAAAACCACTGTATTTTGTTCCAAGTGGTGTTTGACTTAGTTCATCCAAACTCTTGTAGGAGAGACACACCATCATCTTTCCTCTTCGAAGTCTTCTTGTCCTCATCACTTCTCACCAAATTCATAGTGAGAAAGGATATAAGCCATCTTAGAACACACTCAGTTTTGGCAATCTAATGATTTGAACATTTGAGAAGGTATCTGGTGATATTTGTGAATATAATGAGTGAAAAATCTATGTGAGATCAGGTAAGTTCTTAGACACAGAATCAGAAACAGACTCTCAGATGAAAAATGAGAAAAAGAAAAAAAAAAGTTCTTGGTCCTTTCTGCCTGTAAATGACTGCTGGTTATTCAGCCTTGTGACTACGCCACACAGAGTATTTTTATTATACTCACAAAAAATCCAATGCACGTGTCTGAAAAACAAGATGAAAACCATCATACTCTAGTTCTCTGGGCAACAATGGTAAAAACTTTCCTCAAAGTGATTTTATTTTCCAGTTATTTCTTGTGCCAATTGATAACAGGAGTTAAGTCTTTGCATGCTAGCTTTCTTCTCTGTTTTACTTCTCATTTTAATACGTAAATGCCAAAACAGTACATTTAATCTCAATAAATCAAACATAAATCCCACAGGGACTGGGTTTCTTATTGCATATTTCCTAGTGATCTGTTCTGAATGTGTCAGTATCTAGGATATAATGCATTCTGCCATTTTGTATTTATGGTTTGGAGGGTAATAATCTATAAGATATGGATCTGAAACAGTCTTTACAAGTATTGTTTCCTAGGAAAGAGGAGAGAAGTTAAAGAGCATTTTAAATTACTAAAAAGACAATTAATTCAATCAAAGGTATTGACATCAATGGAATTAAGACAGATATGGCTGACAATATTTACCAATAGCTCAAGATATGAGAAATTAAAGATGAAATGTGGATCTTTCTAGGGATTTGCTGTTTTTAGTTTAGAATATTTCCGTTTGTGTCATAGTGGTCTTATTTAATATCTCATTACAAAAAAAAAGAAAACTTGCTGACCTATTACAAGGCTGTTACAAGGCTGATGATGGAAATAGCAAGAGTTCCACTAGAAAAAAAAAACAAAAACCACTGTAAATAAAATGGAGGGTAAAGTATATTTTTAAAAAGTATTCAAGATTTCAGACAAAGATAAAAGAAAAACTTCTATGTGTGTCAGGGAAAGGGAAAAAAAGAAACAACAGCTAACATCCCAAAACAGCAACTTGAGAGACCACCTAACCCAGGAAAGTGTTTAAGAAGGTTCTGCTGAAGTATGGAGGTGTATGAGTGACAGAATGGGGAAAGAAGCTTCAGGAGGATTAATTAGCCATGTATCTGTACAGGCTTCTGCAGTAAGTAATGTCATTTCCAGAGGCTACTTATTACTTTTATGGTAGTTATGGAAAGAAATAACTGAACATAAGGATGAAAATACAGGAGAAATTAAAAAGAGGGGAGGTTATTAAACAAGGAGAAAATAGAAAATTAAACTGATTTCACAAAAGCAGTTTCAGTAATCTCAGGTATCTGGAAGGACAGGTCTCTTGGCAAGTTGATTTAAGGGATAAGGGAGTGCAGGAAGCCCAGCAGTTAAGACAATACAAAACAGGTTATTCTGATGGACAAGTGAGACAAAACGGAGGCTCAGAAATCAGTACGCTTGTATCAACATAGGGCAGAATTGAAGGAATAGAAAGAGCTTTGACAAAGCACTACAGATGAGGAAAGAGAAAATGTTATTTACTACCATAAATTTGCTAGAACACTGAAAATCCGAAAAAGCGGCTGTCAGCAGTTAACTGGGAAAAAAAAAGACAACGGTATTTTTAAACAGTATCGGTTGTATAGATCTGGTTTTGCTCAATACTTTTAATTAGTAACAGGCAAAGAAGAAGAAAATACCCTTTAAAAATATGCACTAAGCTAGAAGGGAATTAAAATATTTTGGAAAATAGGATCATAATTCAAAATACTTTAATGAACTGGAGATCCTATCCAGAAGACATTCTATAAATACAAATGTAAATTATTCCACTCAAGGAAAAAAGCAAATCAATCCCACAAATGAAGATAGACTGGTAAGCAGAAAGACTTAGGAGAAAATATTTAATCATAATACTGGACTATAAATTAAACATAAGGCAGGTTAGAAAGTTGCTAAACTCTGGAATTCTTCAATGACTGCTCTCACAGTCAAGGGATGAGGAGACTGAATATTAAACAATAAGAGGTTTTCTCCAAAAAACTAGTCTAACCTTTAAGTATGCAGGAGTTACTGAAATGTATAAATTTCACGAAAACTCCTCCTTTTTTCTTAATGATCTCTGTGTAATTTTTTAAATCCTTCTGATAGCATTTTGTTAGTCCACATATTTTCAAATTAAAGACTCAATTCATTAAGACATACAGGGCAGAATGGGTGCGTGACATTTTTCTGCAAAAGAGCCTGCCTTGAAAATTGTGTTAACAGACAAGCACATTAGCCCTCTTAATGATGCAAACACCAAGATATTCTTAATTTTGCATTGTGCCTAATACTTTAAGAAGCACATTCCCTAGTAAATCTATTTTCAAATAATGTGTTTTACTTACACTGATTGGCAAACAAGCCCTTTGCCTCAACATGAGCTGCTAAAACCACTGCAGCTTTTTTTGGGTATATTAACAAAGGTATATTTGCCTAAAATGACAAACAGGGAAGGATTGCTATGGATGGTGGAGAATGAAAACCATCCTTTTAATTAGAACTTAGATTTCTTGTAAGTGTAAATTTAAATTGAAAGCATGTACTGACCCTGGCAAGCTCTGCAGTAATTAATTCTAATCACTCCTGGAAGCCATTCCTAGTATAGTAATGAAATTTGCACAATAACTTTTTATTAATACAATAAAATTGATGCACCGTAGTGACTTTATACCCTACTCTCACTTTCCTGTAAGTGTGTATTTTTTGCTGACTGACCAGTACGGATGGCGGCCGGTCCCAGGCCCTTTCATGCCAGTTTGTCCCCTGCCCTGGGGGATGCGCAGGCCTGCAGAGGCTCATTATCTATAATCAATTATCCAGGGACAGGGCAGCGCCCGAGCCGGGAGCGCGGCACGGGACGGGACGGCGCGGGAGCGCCCCCTGCTGCCGGACGGCCGCCACCGCAGCGCCCCGGGCCTCGGAACAGCTCCAGCGGGGAGACCAACCCACAGCCCCCCGGGCAACCCACAGCCCCCCGGGCAACCCACAGCNCCTGGCAACTCACAGCCCCTCCGGCCGATCCACAGCCCCTCCTGGCAACCCACGGCAACCCACAGCCCCTCCGGGCAATTCACAGCCCCCTNCCCCTCCAGGCGACCCACAGCCCCTCCAGGCAATCTGCTCCGCTGCTCGGGCACCCGTACAAGGAAATTCTTCCTCATGTTCAGGTGGAACTTCCTGTGCATCAGTTTCTGCCATTGCCTCGTGTGCTACTGCTGGGCACCACCGAGCAGGGCCTGGTCCATCCTCTCGACACCCTCCCTTTCACACACATTGATGGTCTACTCTCAAGTTTTCTCCTCCCCAGGCTAAGCAGGCCCAGCTCCCCCAGCCTTGTCTCACAACTGAGGTGCACCAGTCTCCCCAGTCTAGCTTCCCACCTAAGTGCAGAGCCCTCACACCAGCTGAGACCAGCCCAACAGCACCAGCCGCCCTCTGCTACACAGTCAGCCTGCACTTCTGCATGGCCCCAGCTCCTTTACCAGACCTTCTCTTCTACTGTCACAGCTTAAGCAAAACCTAACCTAATTCAGACAATAACATAATAGCCACATTTCAGAACTAATACGATTATTAAAAACCAAATTATATTGCTTTCCCTTTCTTCCTGCTGAAACTCAGAATTTAGCTTAAATGTAACTGTGACTACATCTGAAATTATCATTAGTGTCATTTCCCCCCCAAAAGATGATCAGCACATGGGGGCTGCTCAGACTTAGCAGAGCGAGATCCCGAGGCTGGTGAGGGCTTCAGCATCCCCACCCAGCAAGTGCCACATGCCACATCAGCTCTGGCACCAGTCCCGTCTTCTCCATCTGTACAGGAACACTGGTTCTATTTACACTTTTTCAAGCAGTATGGATTAACACTGTTTCTTTTGAAATTAAGAAGTAGCCTAGAAGCTGAGAAAGAAGAAATGGTTTTGTAGTCTAACTAAAAGATACATGGGATGAGATCTCTAATTTTAAAATGCCAGTTAGCCACTATCAAAAATGGAAGGAATCAGTCACATCCAAGACCTTCTTACTGCCTTTGCCTTACTGCAGCTGCCAGTTTCAAAGGCAAATCATGCCTTTTAGAACTACAAATGATAGAAAATACACTACATTTAGGTTTAGAACAAAATTTAAAATTTTACTTTTGCATAACCTTGTTTCATTTTCACTTGTAACTAACTTATTCACATTGGAGGTGACAGAAGTCACATCTAAAATAAATACTTCCTTGAAAAGGCAACATTCCTTAGTTTCTGTGAAAATTTCAAATTATAAACAACTATTTAAATAGGAAATGTAAAAATACTTTAAAACTTTGTTGAAAAATTTTGTAAAAACTACACACACAGACATGGAAACACCCACCACATACATGTACACGGGGACTTGCAAATGAGCTTGTTTAACCAAGAACTGGGAACTGTCTGCTTATTACAGAAAAAAAATATCAGATACATCAAGATTAAAACTGTAACAAAATCAAAATGTTAAACTCTTTGACTAAACCAAAGCTTTCTGTTTGGTGACTGAAATTCGTCTATGGGCAGGAGGAACACCTGAGTGACTTCAGATGCATTAGGAAGAGTCCTGCAGCTCAGGTTCCTCTTAGCTCATGACTTAAGATGTCCTGAGTTCGCTGGAGGATGGCAGAAGGCAAATAAAACCCTGCAATTATTCCTAATTTCACTGTAAACAAATGGAAGATAAGAAATTTTATAAAAAATACTACTACTCAAGCCAACAAAAGTCTTTGTATTGACTTGCAACCTTCACCATTAATTTAAACAGCCTGTAATACTGCACTAAAACATGTCTGGAAACTGAATTTTGGTTTATTCTCCTCTGAGCCAACTACTATTTTAGATGCAAATTATTCAACTGATTTACTAATAAAAACAGCATAAATTAAAACTTCTGAAAAGCCTGAAAGATTAGGGAAAAAATACTTAGTGACTGAAGATTATCAGGGTTGATGGGAAATAATGGAAATTCACTGAGGTCAAAAAAAAAGTTCAAAGAACAGAGTTTAAGGACTGAAAAGAAATTGAAAAAAATAAATCAATATACATTTCAAAAGAAAAAAACATCTTTTCTATAAAAAAGCACCTTTAAATTGCAAAAAGGATGATATTCTTTATTATAGATATTTTTTGAAGCATTAATATTAGGAAAAAAATACAATATAGCTTATGTATGTGTAGATGCATTGGTATCAGATAAAAGATTTTTTAAAAATATATTTAAATTTTGTATCAAATACACCCAGTTATTAATACTGCCATCCAAACTACTTAGCAATAAAGGGTCTTTATTAAAAAACACATTCAGGAAATTGTAACTTTCCTTGACGGTGGTAGAACAGACATTTGGTGTCTATCTCACCTTTCTGGTCTTCCAAAGGAGAATTACAGAATCACAGAATATTTTGAGTTGGAAGGGACCCAAGAGGATCATCAAGTTCAACTCTGAAGTGAATGGCCCATACAGGGATCAAACACCCAACCTTGGCATTATAAGCACCCTGCTCTAACCAATTATTTGAAATCTGAGGAAGTTCAACTACAGCCAATCTCACTCCCATTTTGGATACACCAAACAAAAGGCACTCACTACTTTCAGTCAGGCACTCACTACTTTCAACTCTTCAATTCTGTTCTTGAACTATCAGTTTGTTCCAGGTCAGTGTTTGCCTAGCCACCAATCTTACAACCAAAAGGGCTTAAAACAAAGCATTACCTAAACCACCAAAATTATCACCTTAGTATCAATTTATATTTCATTGCACTAAAGAATCAGTGCAAAGAGACCAAGACTGTTGTTTAATGTTTCAAATCAAATTAAGTATGCAAATAAGATCCTTATTTTCCTCTAAGTTTAAAATTCTGTAATAAATAATTCCTACAACTTAATACATTTTATCCAAAAGCTGTACTAGCTGTAATAAGCTTCCTAAAATGCATGTGATAATTAAAAAGTTTCTTGCAAACATGCTGTAGTCAACATATTCTAGGCAGGAGGAAAACTCCAATATACAAATCAAGAGAGCACCTGATTTGGCTTTGGAACAGGCTGCAGTTAAGGCAGATATCCACTAAGTGGCATTAGCAACCCAAACACCTAATTTTGACAAAAAGTAATCATAATACAGAACACTTTACCTCCTACAAACAAACTGATGGAAAGCATTTCCTTTAAATGATTCATTTTATTCAATTTTGTCATAAGCTTTGGCATAACTCCAAACAGCATTAGCAATTTACTTTTCAGATCAAGACATTTGGAAATATTTAGCAGGATGGTCGGATTAGAAATAAAACCATCATGACAAACCTATTAAACAAAGCAACCAAAATATGGGAGCAATGTGAGTTCAAAATAAGACTCATAAAACTACAGCAAGGTGTTTTAAAAGTAGCTGGGGTTTCAGAAGTGCTGTAAATCAACAAGTCTAGTATTTCCTGTTGTGAAGTGTAAAAGTATAAAAGTCACACCAAATGTTTACTTTAGACAAAACACTTTAAAAAAAAAAAAAGAGATATCTCTAATAATTTAGATATACTGATGCTACCTTATCCTAGAGAGTATTAAAGGTTACAACAGTTGGGAAAGTAAGAAAACTACTACTCTTCACCAATTATTTAAGGATTTGTATTCAAAATATTAAGGGCTAGTGACTGTAAATATAGGGTTTTAACCACTGTTTACTGAAAAAATGCCTTTAGGAACAATATAAATACCAAAGAAGAGTATTAGAACAGAATTTTTAAAATAGTTTTCCCCTATTCCTATTATTTGTCCCTGGTCTTTTATCACTGTCAGTTTGTTCATACATAAACAGCTCCTGAAAATAAAGGGAGGTGGAAAAATCAGTATTACTGTATATAAGATTACAGAAAAATTAAATGAGCAAGTATTTCTGTATCTCTGCCTCATCAAAGCATATATTTTAAGCTTGTGAAATGTCTTATATAGGCACTCAAAATTCTCAGCATACTTCAATGCTACAAGGAGCAAGACATTCCTTTCCTTTTTTTTTTTAAGTGATTTTTTTCTCCTTGCTGGCCACAGAGGAATTGCATTAGGACATAGTCCTTTTTTCCCTACATCCGCCTACGACAAACATTTGCTGCAAGTCAGCGACTCCAAAACCAAATTGTTTACAATTAACTCAAAAAGCCATTAAAAAATTGTTTCTTTGTTCCAGTTGGAAAGAGAGACAGCCAGATGTGTGGCTTGTTGATCTTGCTCTTTTCTGACCTCCGAGTGTAGGAAGAACTGCAGCTGAGGAAGGAAGTCAGCAAGTTGTGTTAATGAAGGTGAACATTGCAAAAAATGGCTTGCAATCCTTTTCATGAAAGAAAAATATATTTGAAAGAGGTTTTTTATTATAAAAAGAGATAATAAAAGGACTTATTTTTTCCTATTGGTGAGAAATTAGAGCCTTTGTTTCAGAAAAAGTGACTGAGTTTCTGTCTTTTGCTACTTTTGAAAACTTTTACCCTTAATTTCATAAACTTCATTAAGTTTCAGTGAGGTGTCTGTAAATTAGCAGATATCCTTAACACCTGCTGGAAAACCGTCCTTCTTTGAGGATGTAAAACTCAGGAAAAGGATTTTAATTTTAGGCTCTGAGTCACAGTCTAGCACTACAGACCAAAATCTGGCATAAAGCTGAATTCCAGATTGAGAGTGTGCCCAGTTCTTGGGAAAACACATCTGGCCAACAATATAAGGCAACCCCTACAATTACCACAGGACTTTTCTTCACAGTTCTCCTTAAAACACATTTATGCATTTCATCTGTAAAATGCCTGGCCATGAATTAGACTGGAGGTCTGTGTTGGGAACTTCATTACATAGTACTCCTCATAACCATACAGAACAAGCCCATACAAGATTCTCTGTGAGATAAAATCAGTCTCAAAAACTGCACAGCAACAGGTGTGGAAAGTTATCATCTTGTTTATGAACTTTTAATTACTTTCTTAAAGTATGTCTGTAACGCATTCTGAACTTCTACAACCACAGTGCTCCTCAATTTATCAAGATAGCTGAGATGTAACTAAGTCATCATGGCCTAAGGTAAACTAAGGACACATTTGTGTGTTAAGTACAAATTCACTCCAGAGATTCAGTTTTAGATATTAATTCTGGAACTTAAGCATCAATCTTCAAGCAGTTAGTGAAGCCGACTTCAGGCATCCAACTTAATTGTCTGGATTAGGTTAAATGTTTGATCTTGCTCTCCCTGCATTGCTAACTTCGTCTTAACAGTTCACACTACTTTTGGTAGGAAATGATGCCTAATTCTTGTCAAGCAGTTACTATTTTAAGAACATACTTACCATGTGAAGACCTGAATATAATCATCATAGTTTGTCTTCCAACTGTCTGTAATGATATTATTTAACTAAGAAACTTTCCAGTGTATTCTTAGAAAACAGGAAACTGAAAATGAAAATTAGTTTACTCTCTTCCCACTCCATATGCTCCTGTTCCCAAGGTCATTTAAAAAACCAAGAACAGTAATAGATCACCATATACATGCATACACAAAACACTTCTGAAAACAGTTAATCTGTTATTGTTCAATAATTATTTAATAAATAATTTAAATAATAATTATTTAATCTGATAAGAACATTCAAACTCTGGAAAATTAAAGCAATAATACATGTCACACCTTTCAAAAGTTGTAAAGGATACTAGCTATTTAAAAATATTGTACGAGATTCAGTCTTACTCTTTGCACTGACACAAACGAAAACCTTATCATGTAAAATTCCCACCACAGCTCAAACAGCTCACAGCTAAGAGCACAAAAAATTGTGCTTCTGCTGCATTGGTATTTAAAATTTATTACTGGCTTGTCACTTTTATATTAAGATTTGATTTTAAGAACCTTTCCTTTTACAAAAAAGTCTTTGTCAGTCTGAAAAAAAAACCTTTAAGATCAGTGAAGTCATATTTAAGGGTTTCATTTTGAAAAAAAGAAGAAGACTTAACTGTAAAAGATCTCTAAGAGAAAACAGTGAGGAGTTCATAAATGTATCAGGTAAAACAAAATACTAACTAATTATCCTACCAGGTGTAATTTCAACCTGTTTATTATTTCCTACCAATGAACTTAATAAAAGTGAACCACACTGCAGTCATATTAATTTTCTATGGAATAAAAATGAAATAGTCCATAATTAAACAAATCTCTATTCCCTCATTTCACTCTCTTTTTTTTCTCCTCATTTCCTGTTTCTTCTGACACATCAAGAGTATTATTCACCACTCCTACCATTTTTCCTTTTATTCTTCTTTTTCATTCTACTTGTCCTGCCTCTAAGATCTCCCTTCAACTCATCCCGGTCTCCTCCACTGGAGTGGCTAAGTCCATGCTAAGCACTCATTTTTGAGTTTCTCTCCTCTCTGGCCCAGAAGGACCGTCTTGGGCCACTAATTTTAGTTGAAGCACTATTATAAAATTTAATAAGTATGTCATATACATAATTCCTATTTCAAATCCCATATGACTGTAACAAACCAGAAGGTTGGAAGCTCTTTTAACAGAGAAAATAAAACCTAAAAATAAAATATGGAAAACAGCTTTGCTGGTTACTTATACAGCCCTTGCAAGTTCACATCAGTAGTTTAAAAGACAGAGAATAATTTTCTACACTGCAGAAATTGTCAAAACTCTGACCGCAGCTGTTCATCTTAAGTCTCTCCTGCCACCCCTCCAACCCACTTCCTCCCCTGGACCTGGGTTTGTTCAGCCATCCAATGAAATGAAACAGGAATATCGCGTCTGTCAGCTATGCTGGTTCCAAATCCTTTGTGACCCTAAAGTGATAAATCTCTACACCTTCCACCTCTGCAGGTAGCTTTATTTTTTTTGAACAAACCTCCACATGACCAGCAAACACCTTTATTTTGACAGACTGCCCTGGGTTCATCTGGGTACTGTGAAACAGCTTTGATAGAAACACAGCCAGGCTGGTGTCATGTTGGGCTTGTTTCCACCTGCAACAAATGGAAGTTTTTCCAGGCTTTTGCCCACAGCACCACTTTTTGGATGCCTCTCACAGCAAGCTGAATTAATGACAGCATTCACCGTTACTAAAGTAGGGTTAGCTTAAAGAATCCCTTCCATACTCAATGGCTTCCATCTCTCTGAGAAACCGCTGGATCAAAGCCACCATCTCACGTAGCCTCACTATCCACAATGCATTTAAGATACTACTGCCTTTCAGATTTTAGGCTTTACATGCTGCATAGCACTCCAGGTTGCATGTCCTGACTGCTTCTCATTTCCCTGGAGTCCAGGAAGGGCTGACAAACAGCATTGTTTGGGTCACAACCACCAGAACTGATGTCTGTGACTCTCAGCTGTGCAGCCCCAGCACAGTGCTGGCCACAACTCAGCTGCATGTGAAGTGTGACAGAGATCTCCCTTCTGGTCCCTATGCCTTTTGTAGAAAACATGTGAAGCCAGACTAGCATGACCTCTAGTATTTCACTAAGAAGAAGGTAATCTTCAGTGACAAAATTTTCTCATAATTACATCTACAGATCAAAACCTTCTCTATCACCCTGTGCTTTCTCCCCAGCTATTAAAAGTCGGCAGCTGCTCACAACCCCTTCATAGTCTTCCTCATGAATCAAACCTTTTCTTGGAGCAGAGAGAAATAAGGAGTTCAAAGCCAGTAAAACAATTTGATGTTGCAGGTACTGGAACTGATTCCCTTGCACTGACACCAGTACTTGTGTAAATCTGCAGTGAGCTGATGCAGAGGTCTAAAGTGACAGAAAAGTAATCCTCTGGGAAGCCTTTGCAATCCCACAGATTTTCAGCAGCAAATTCCCTAAACCGGTATATCCTACTGAGCGAAGGTGTTGATGCAAAAGAAGGGGCAGACAGCACTCACCTACCCCTCCAGATGGCAATGAGCTAATAGAGAACTATACACCTGATCGCAAAATTAAGTCCTGTACATATACTGACCGTACAAGAGTGGCTGGTGTGGTTTCTCTCAGGGAACACAGAAATTTAGGACAAATGAACTATTAGTACTAAAAATCTCAAATAACATTGAACTCGCTCAACAAATACATAAACAGTGCACAAAGCAAAGTCCAGCATATTGCACTCTTTAGCATTCTCACAATTCACGTATAAAAGGAAGGGGGTACTTAACACAAACACTTGGTTATGTCTTACCTAGAAATACAGTGGTTCCGATTCACATTCAAAAACCCAAAGAGGTGATGCTTAACAGTCAACGTCCGTCTGTCACAAAAAACATTCAAGATTACACTTGGGATCACTTTGGTCTTCCCTATCTCAATTTTGCAATGCAATTTTCTAGCCTAAAAAAGAAATTTCCATGAGAAATGGAAATTATTCGATTCAAAGAAAAATTTGTAACATCCAAAAATTTTTCTAGTAATACCATTAAAAAATGTAGCTGGGTTGAAATGATTAGGTATTCAAACTAGATTTCATCCCATATAATTCTGCTGAACAGATGAAATTTAAGCTGGATTTTATAATAAGCTGTTGCTAACGCTAGTACAGCCAAAGGAAAATAATGTGCACTGGTACGCACTGGTAATGGTATGCATTATATTAAGAAGTAAAAGTTACAATAATGAAATCATGGAAATAGGAATACATTTCCAAAACATTTAGCAATTTAGTATGTTAAACAATATTTATATTTATATTACAATAAATTATGTAAAACAATATTTATGTCGAAAAAAGTCCAGTTAAAGCAGTTTTAAATTCAGAAATTAATTTTCTAATATTTTGAAACTACTGAAATAAAGAATGTAGTTTAAATGCCCAATAGTAGTTATTTCATTTTGCAAGTATTGAGGCAGGGGAAGCCACTAGAAAAATGAGGGGATGAGCTCCTTCATAAGGTTCTATAGGACAGCTATTTTAATGCCACTTTTTCAATTCTCTCAATAAAATAACTTAAGAGAGATGCAAGCTTGCTCCCAAAATAAAGGTGAAGGTAACAAGGAAAATAAATTCCCCACAGAAAAGCTTGGAAGTGAACTTCCATTATGATCATAACCTCAAAAACATTAATGTAACTACACAAACACTCTTCCCAAATATTCAGTTTCACTATCCTCACAACCTCAGAGGTCAAGCTATCTGGTTCATAAATCAGCTTAATTCAGCTTAATTAAGTTTTGGCTTTGAAAAACACACGGTTGTTTCTGAAGCTGTATTCATAAATACGTGACTAAAAAATGGGTTTAATCTAATTATGGACTTTTATTCATTTGATTTCCAAATAGTAACCTTGATTGCTGCTTAGAAAGGAATTATCTTTTGAAACTCAGGGGTGGTGCAGTGCAGATTCGTTTTTTTCCTAAAAATATGTTCTTACTGCAAATTGTAACAATTCATTATAAAAGATGATTAAATTATATCAAAATGTAACACCAATTTCCCAGTAGAACACCCACACAGGGTACTAATTAGCAAGAGCTCCTCTGTGTAAACAAATCTTTGTACCAATTAGTAGCTGGTCACGTCAGGAAACTCCCTTTCTCTAGGGGAAAACCATTTTTTTTTTAGCATTGCTTTACTTTGCTGCTGGCTGCAAATTCTCTTCAGTTCTCTAGCAATGCATGGTATTTACAACATATTTCAGAGAGTTTGATGGGAACCCGGTCATGATTTGGAAAAAAAAAATGGCAGTAGGAGACCCATAAAAATTACAGAACCAGGACTTCAAAAGGGATGCGAACAAATCCTGCTCTCTGCCTAAGCCTGTTCTGTCCCAAGGGTTTACACAGACCAGAACAATAACAGTGAAATGACTCAAAACAAACAATGGAGTAAATGAAAAAAGTACATGTGAAGAATTATTCTCAATTGTTGTTCTATAATAAGAAAAGAAAACAAATAAAAACCTCAAGGTGAGAATATTATGCCCAGATAGCATTCTGAAAGTGTCAGTGAAGTGCAACAGTAAAACTGCATAAAGGATGGTATTCAAGGAGGGCTGAGTGTTCATTTATCATTGATGACGTTCAAATCTGCTCGACAGCTGTTCTGTGCAAGCCTGAAAGTACTAGAGTTGACTCTTACCTTGCTGAGGATGATCCAGAGCCTTCCCAATATTTAGACAAAGGCTGCAATCTGTGGATTTAAAAATTTATTTAAAAGGATTGTTATCAATGAAACTGCTTTAATTACTGAGTAAAAATCAGAAAAGTTACTTAAATGCCTTCAGTAGAGAAAAACTTCCCTTTTTTCAAAAGCAAAGAGTATTCTGTAAGGTGTTTTCTACTGTGCATTACTCCCAGAGCCAAAGGTAAATTAATCTCATACTACGGCACACCAGGGTAGCGAACTACTGTTGCAGGAACACCTCAGGACAGGGAAAGGACTGGCAGCTCCTCACAGAACCCAGAAACCCACCATTTCCCACAGAGCAGTGATGTACTAAGAGACAACTTCTGAGCCTCCAGTGCTAGAGGGCTGCAAAAACCAGCTCTAAATACCACTGTTTTGTCCCCTTACCTCTTGACCCAACAACAAAAATGACAGGTCTGAAAGACTCTGTAATTTCAGCATTGCTTACATGTATATAGAAAAACTAAATTTTGGAAACAAAAAGCCAGCAACTATCAAGGAGAATCTCCTTTTCAGCTGAATTATAAAATTACAAACTGTTTGCAATTTATACAGAATAGCTATCCCTCAGTACAACTTAAGTAGTAACTAGGAATGAATTAGATTTTTAATGAAATATACACAATAATCTGGAAGTATGCTTTTTAATATTTTTTAAAAATTTTCTCAGATATCTAAATTTCTTTCAGTATAAAACAAACTGAAACACAAAATCAAATGGGATGTAAAAACAAAGTCACTGTAATTCACAGGGTTAATGTGATTAGTAGGTATGAAGTGGGCATTAAAAATAAACTACGAACAGATGCCAGGAAGCATTTTTTGTTTGTGAGCAATAACTGCATGGAATGGGCTGTAAGGCAAGTTCACTGAGGTATCACATTTGGATTGAGAGAGATGCCATTGAGTGGGAAAGCCAATGCCATGGGAGGGAAGGAGGATAAACTACTCTGAAAAGTTTAGAGTTTCCAGTTTCATATCTTTAAAATATTCCTTTAAAAGTGGAGATAAACATCCCAAGATTGGTATCAAGAGTTTTCTATAGGAAAGCTGAGGGGAATGAAGAGGAACAACAATTTAATGAGGTAAGAAAATAACTAAATATCAAGATACTTCTTACAACACCGTTACTTAACCACAGGGTGAAGAAACCTATTTATGAGCAACTGCTCCTCTCCTTGGGAGAATTTGTGAGTCAGAAATAAAGTAAAGTGATGATTTCTTAAACACTAGCATGATAAAAATGGACTAAAATAAATAAGGCACTCTGGAAACTTTAGTAAAAACCTTAATGCTGCTTTAAGGGATGGATATTAACAAGAAGGATATTAAGACAGAAGAGAAAATTGTCTTTTACTATTTTGGCAATATCCAGCAAGTCAGTTTATCCATAGTTAAAATGCATTTATACAACGAAACATGGGAGTCAGTTTGGTTCCCTCAGCATAGTAGTCTGGGGGACCTGCTGGGAGTAAAGCTTATTATCCACACGGGGATTTGAGCAGTCGTAGTTCACAACCAATTTGACTTAAAGAAAAACACAGCTGCTATTTTGTAAGTTTCCTGCTGTGTAAGAAGTAATTAAGGCTGTACAATCAGTATTCAACTAAGCATAAATAGCAAAGATGTTAAATTAATTCTATTTGGAAATAAAGAGTTAAGTGAAGCTGCATGACAGAATGGAATACATAATGTTGTAGTTCAAAGGCAAAAGAGAAGAGTTAAATGAGATGAAGTGTGCATCAGAGGCCAAACTCTCAGTCCTAACTATGCAACCACAACATTGTTTCATGTTTTAAAGTCCTTTACTCAAGAAGTAGACAGTAAAAGTTCCAAAACGAAGCAGTTAATTATATTCTGATTTAAAATACAAAAAAAGGAGCAGCAGCTGAACACACTTATCTACGTATAAACTGAAAAAGCACAGAATCATTAAAACTTCTACTACCAAGCTAGTACTATTTAAATATTACACAGGAAAACACGTGAGATGTCAATGGCAATACATGTAATTCAGAGGAGCTCATCCTTAGAGCATCCTGACCTGCACTTCCAGTTCTCTCCCTACACAACCCTCAAAGCACAAATTGCACCAGGAATCCCCAGCTCAGTGATGGCACTCAGCCTGTCACTGTCGGTGTGGGGACTGGAAACCCAGTTTCTGATTGCTGGACCACTTCCAGGTGGGGGAATACATGACAAGGTTACCAAGAAGCGTATGCCATCCCAGCAGCTATTCCTCGTGTCCTGCGGAAGCGAGGTGGTGAGACAGATGGCTGTGCTCTACTGACTAGAGTCAACCCCTGAGCTGTCTGTTGGACCAGACACTGTTAAGTCATTAGGATGCTAATAGCTTTAACACTGCTTAAAGAAAAAAACACCCACACACAAAACTTCACGCTCTACAGTTTTTGCTAAATTTAAGGGTAGACTTGCACCTCCTTGACAGGAGGCAAACAGACAATTAGAAGAAGATGGCTGAGACATCTGCCTAAGGCAGGGATTCCCCAGGGAAAAGCTAAGGATCAAGCCAACTCAGGTTTGCACTAGCATGTTGCTACTGCTCCTTTAGCTAACAGAAGGCAAAGCTTAGGTTGGGGATAAATTTTACTCTACTGCCAGGATACACATCCTCTGGTTGAGGATGTTGAAGATGGCATCTGCTTAACATTCAGTTTATTCATTTTGATTTAAAATGCCAGGCCATAATTCTTCAAATATATTCTTTTTTTTTTTAAACAAGTGCTTTCAAAATGGCTGACTATACTAGAATATTCCCTAGGGCTTTTCTTATTACAAAAATATGAAACTTAATTATTCTATGATTTTAAGTTGCTCTGGCTTATTTTTCCTGCTTTCCAGACAGCTTCTCACTTCCAGGCTTGAAAGAATTTTTCTTCTACTTTCCTAAGCACACAATGACAATGCTGCCACTGCCTTCCCAAAGAAACTGCTGAATCTCAGCTCCCTGGAAAGCAGGATCTGTGGCCACATATATGTCAAAAAATAAAACAGACCAGGGCACACAGCCACATTCTGGGCTTGGAACCCGCAAACATGTTACAGCTTGTAGCTGGACAACTAAAATCTTATTCCTCCATACAGCCCAGCCAGATCCAAACAGCCATTTGGAAGCGGTCCATCATCTCTCCTAACCCCAGAACTATGCTTGGGCATTATCTGGGAGAGTGTTAGTTGGCATAGAACAAAACTGTGTCATGAGCAGTACTAAAAATGTAACAGTAGAATTGCATGCTATATCAGCTCCATATTTAGTTCCTACTATGAACATGCATCACAAATACAGTACCCAGTTGCTTCTGGAGAACATAGTTTTTAGAACTTAATTCCATAACCAGCCAAATACATTTCAGAATTAACAGGTCACCCTCACCTAGGTGGTAGTTGCTTTCAAATCAGGGGAACAGAACCACATAAACATAAGAGCTGAGCATTTGTATTTCCACAAGTATCACATGCAGCACACGTGAAAATCTGCACTCTCTAGGTTTTGGAGCTTTTTAATGTGTTCAGATGGACTGAACATGAGCATCTGATTTCTTAATTTTGGCAAGCCTGGATTGCTGCCAGTAGAACATTGGCCCTGACTGTCAGCTGGTATGAAGTGGGCATAGTTCTATCAACTGCATCCCAATGCACATCGGGGTGGTAGGCAAGGAAGAAATTCATCTTACAAGATCAATGCTTAGAAGCGTTTTAAAAACAAATCTGTGCATTTTTTCAAATTATTCATGAAGTTACGTGTGTCTTCAAAAATTTGTTTCTTTTGTCAAAGTCAGAAATCCCAAATTAATTACTTAAAAAAACTTCATGCAAACCTGAATTGTAAACATTTACCCTTATTTTGCTCAAAAAGGAACACAATCAAGAAGTTCTTGTAAACACCAGAGAGGCACATAAAACCTTCCAAAGGAAAACAAAACTACCGTGGTGCAAATCTGGATGTAAATATTGTACTTGGCCAGAATTACAGTGCATAAAACCTTGTATAGATGTGATTATGCAGTGTTATAGGGGACTGAAAAATCATCCTGACAGTACAAAACCATACGACCCTTTCCCAACTGCTGACCTACAGATTGTTATCTTCAGTGCCAGAAGTCTTATGTCCAATGGTACTGCGTATTGGGTTCCCATGGCAAGGCTTTGGTAGTGGGGAGGGCAGTGAGAGGGAACAGGACAGGATGACATAACTCGCCACTGGCTAAGGCCAAGCCCATCAGGGATGGTGGCAGCACCTCTGAGAAACTGAGTTAAGAAGGGGGGAAAATAATGATGCAGAACAGCAGCCAAAGAGAGGTGAGAGAGTGAGAGCAACAGCCCTGCAGTCCCAAGGTGAGAGTCAGAGGGGCAGGAGGTGCTCCAGGCAGAGATTCCCCTGCATCCCCTGGTGCAGCCCATGGTGAGGCAGCCGTGCCCCTGCAGCCCAGGGAGGCACACGGCAGAGCAGAGATCCACCTGCAGCCCGTGGAGGACCCCAGCCCTGAGCTGGTGGATGTGTGAAGGAGGCTGTGACTCTGTGGGAAGCCTCTGCTGGAGCAGGGTCCTGGCAGGACCTGTGGTTCTGCGGAGAGAGGAGCCCACACTGGAGCATGTTCACTGGCAGGACCTGTGACCCTGTGGGGGACCCACACTGGAACAGGCTGTTCCTGAGGGCCTGCACCCCACAGGAGGGATCACATTGGAGCACTTCATGAAGAACTGCAGGCCATAGGAAGAACTCAAGTTAGGAAAGTCCATGAAGGGCTGTCTCCTGTGGGAGGGACCCCATGCTGGAGAAGAAGAATGTGAGGAGGAAGGAGTGGCAGAGGTGGGCTGAACTGACTGCAACCTTCAATTCTTGGTCCCCCTGTGTTGCTTGAGGGAAAGAAGTAGAGAATTTGACAGTGAAGTTGAGCACAGGAGGAAGGGTAGGGTGGGGAGAAGGTGTTTTAAGATTTGGATTTATTTCTCATTATCCTACTCTGCTATGATTGGTAGTAAGTTAAACTAATTTCCCCAAGTGGAGTCTCTTTTGCCCATGACAGTCACTGATGAGAGATCTCTCTCTGCCCTCATCTCAACTCACAAACTTTTCAATATGTTTTCTCTTCCTTGCCCAGCTGAGGAGGGCAGTGACAGGGCAGCTTTGGTGGGCACCTGCCATCCAACCAGGGTCAACCCATTTCCGTATTGACAAAACTGCTTATTACTTTGTAAAACCTTGAGCACCCATTTATAACTGCTGGAATACCAGCTGCCAATCTGGTCCAGTGAGTCCACCTAATAATCCACCTAATAACCATCTGCTCCAACCTAATAGTCCCAGATGAACTCCTACACTCTGATTTACCTGTAAATACTTTAATTGTAGTGCCATGAACTACAAGAACTATTTCAGTCTTTCTCAGTCTCTCCAAAGAGATGAAAAGATGACAAATATATCTCAACAGTGACATCAACACTCAACTAAATACCATCACTCCAATAAACCATAAAACTGTCAGATCTTTCAAGAAAAACAACCAAAAGTCTACAACCCAACAAAAATCCACCCACATATGTGAAGTAACAAATTTATTAAATCCCAGCAATGATAACACTCCAGGCATGAGACAGACATCTGGTTTTCAAAGATCTTGGTCTACATCCTAGTTCTGATGTAAAAAAACCAAAAAACAACAGCTAAAGAGAAAAAAAGAAAAAGTAATTTAGATCCATAATTAGTATGGTTCTTTTGCTCTGTTCCCAGGATATCTACAGTGACACTAGAAAAAGGTGATGCTAGGAAATGTAGGAAATGACTGCTCATTACTAAGATCTTAATTTTCTCCAGCTCCCTTTGGACTCCTTGACAAAATGCTTCACTTAATATGAAAAATAAATGTTTGGATCAAAGTTCTCCATTTTTCATAGCTGTCAAAGAAAAAAGTCTGGTTTGCACAGACACATCCATTTTGCTGTGATTTCTAAAACATCTTGTGTTGGACTGAGCAAGAAGAGAGACAGCTGATTTATATGCCCCCATGTCAAATCACTTCACAGCATCAGTAAATAAAGGGAACGTGCAAGGCTGACTAAAGCCAAGCTGATCAATACTGTGAATCATTGACTCACAGATGGCTTTGAACACACACACACAGAGGACTTTAGCTGGCAGCATGGTTGGAGTTGACCATCCTAGTACTTGCTATGCACTCTGATGCAGAATCAGGAGCCCATCAAACACCACCTAGTAACCCATGCCAGAAACTGGGTTGAACTCTTTAAAGCTGCTAATTGCCTTCAGTCTGTGGAGAAGCTGTGACCCTCGTCAGCGGGAGGGCTGTGCTTTTTGTCAGAATATGTCAAAGGAAGTCAGAAAACTCTTGCTTTATTGTACACTGAGAGTCACTGCGAGACGGCAGAGTAAGAGAGCTCAAAGACTTAGTGAAAAGGCACAGAGCTGTCTAGATTTGATCTCTGAACAAGTCTTCAAAGTATCACCCAATTAGTCTGTTTTCTGGAAAAACTGGAGATGAAGATTTTAACAGTGCAAAATTAAGCAATGAATTCAGGCACCCTACCTACAGCCACTGGCACAAGATAGGAGAATACCATATACAGCCGTTCCTTAACAACCAGCAAGAAAGTGTCTGCAAGTTTGAAGGATAGCCTAATCCCTAAGAACTGAAGTTATCTCCTTTCCAAACTCATTTATATCCTTTCCCTTCAGAATCTCTCATACANGCCCCCCTCCCTCTGGCCCCAACATCATCTTGTGATTCTCTCTAAAGCGAGTCATATGGCAGCACTTTTCTCCTTTTATGGGCAAAAAAAAAAGGAGAAAGGAAGTCAGCAGCTGAGCGGGACTGCAGTGCCACATGAATTACGCAGCTCAGAGTTGTGCTGCTCCTCCTGCATCCCTACCTCAGTGCTTTATGGATAGGTACTCTCAGAGAGGGACACTATGAATCAGCTTCCACTTAATACATATATAATTACATGTCACCGAGTGTTTCACGCAGAACTCGTCGCCACAGCATGTATTAAAAACCAAAGGATAGAAGGCATGTAATATACTTGCATTTGCTTATCTACCATCTCCTCCCTTTGTCTGAATGTCCTGTCAATAGCAGGCAAACCTCTTCTTTGGGAAACAGCTGTAGTGATAGTATGACACTAAGTAGAAGTAAAATTATAGTACTTGCTACTGCAAGAATTTACATGTGTCCCACACTGCCCCAGTGCCTACCACCCACACCCACCTCGATCCTTTTTCTCAGCAGCTCTACAAGATGGAAGCAGGGGAAGTTATTAATAATCCAGTTGAGAAAATTTGTCACTTTTTTAAGAGAGAGAACTGTGGAAATTTCATTAGCTTAATGTTAGGGAAAAGTAAATAACACACAAAATTCCCTATGTACCGAGAATAAAAGCCTTATTGTTATTTTAACAGTGGAAAGAAAGGAATCATTGTTTCTGCCTCAACAACTGATACTAGACAATATGAGGACTCACATCCATAAACAGCTACAGTATTGAGAAATTATAAAGAAACACACCTCCTCTCCATGCACAGGTGATGGGATCAAGAATTTTAAAGTACTCCCATCTCCTACCCAAGCACAGGCAGCAGAATCCATCAGCCAGAGCACCACAGTGTGCACATGGCCACAGGCAGGACACCTGCTGTGAGTCTGGGAACACACCTGTCAGCCTTACAGGTATCATCCCTGAGTCAGAGCCACCCTGCTTTCCTCCAGCTCTTTATGGGCACTCATTCTGAGTTTTATTTGACTATTACAACTTAATCTGACTACTAGAACTTAAACTTGACTACTTTGTTTGGAAGTGATGCTGAAAACAACTGAATTCAATTACATGAGCTATGTTTGTTGGGTCACAGCCCACACTTCAAAGCTAAAACACAGATAAGCATTTCCAGGGTCAGAGGCCCTGTCCTCAAAAGTTTTTTCTTTTTCTTTTTTTTTTTTTTTTTTTTGTTTTTTTTTTTTTTTTTTTTTTTTTT
>VXAC01007637.1:432640-443527 GCA_013399225.1 Rhipidura dahli | reverse complement strand
CCGGCGGCCGCCCCGGGCGCGGCTCCCCGGACCCGCCTCCCGCCGCCGCGGGGCGAGGCGCCCTCCGATGGGGATGGGGATGAGGATGAGGATGGATTCCCCACCCCGTGCAGACCGTACGCAGGGACGCCCTGGTTCCCCAGCTGGCGGGTCGGGGCGCTGGGGTATCTGCTCAGTAATCAATGCAGGGGTGCGTGTGGCTGTCACCCGCGCTGCGCCCCGCCGGGGGACATCGGCGCTGACCCAAACCTCCCCGTTTCCATCCCCCTCTCTCCGGTGGCCTCTCTTTCGGGGTGGGGGGAAGTGGGACGGAACGGTGTCTGTGTAAACGCTGGAGTTTGCGACTTCACGTACATTTTTTCTTTGTATTTTTGGCTTTGCAAAAGACAGCGCTTCCTCAAGACGTCAAAACCAGATCTGAGCCCATTCACAGCTCATGAAAATACTTTGTACTTCCTCTTGCTATGCGGAGGGTTAAATGAGGTTAAGGTCGCCAGAAGGGCTGTGCAGCACTTGGTTTCCCCCTTCCCCAAAAGGCAGTCCGTGCGTTATTTACAGCAAGGAAGAAAACAAGAAAAGAAAAGCAAAATTAAAAAAAAACCCTACAAGCGAGCGTATTGGGAGTACAGTACAGTAATACCTGCTTATTTGTTCATGCCAGGGCTTTGCTTGCTGTGCTCTTTAAATGTGAGAAGCTGTGATGCTGACCACAAAGCTATCACAGCTCTGTGCTAGCGAACCTGAGTTCACAGCTGCCTCCTGCCTCGGGCTAATGTGCTGAGGAGAGCTGTGTGCTCCAAGAGGTGTGATTCTCATGAATAAGGCAAGTTTTGGAGCGCTGCAAGAAGCGGAATGGTTTGGGGGAGCTATGAGCATGCAGGGCCTGCTGCCGACTTGACCCTCTGGCCTGTCACTCCCTCTGAGCAAGCACCCCAGAGCAGCATCACTTTCTTGGTTTAACTTCTTCCCTTTACCCAGGCTGGATCCAGATGTCCTTGAATTGTTCTTTTTTTGGTCTGAAAATTCCAAATTGTCTAGAAAATGATTCAAGTGACATACTTAGTCTATTAAAAGGCTGTGTGTCTGTTGCTGTAGCACATATTTAGTATAGCTACCCTTACAGCACCCAGCTTAGTGGAACACTGAGCTGCTGGCTTGCATTTTTTATCCACGAGTCTCAAAGTACTTTTTAAAAGAAGTAAATAGCATTGCTCCACTTTCAAGCGGGAAGAACAGTCACATGAAAAACTTGAACCAGGAGAAAGAGCTGAACCTCAGATTCCCAGCTAGCAACGTAATGTCCCCTTTTAATTATTTTTCTGGGGCATGCATTCTGACTGCTTTATAATGGTTGTGTCTTTAACTGGATGCTTTTACAAAAGAAGAGGCAGCTGTCACCCATCTTTTGGAAATATTCTGATTCTGGGAGTGCATACTATGTATTCTCTCAAGTTGTCTGCACTGAATGCATCAAGGATTTAGCCAGAAGAATATTTTTATTCTGCATACAGATAATATTTAGGAGTTAGAAAAATCCAACTTTTAAATCCTGCCAAAACAAAGGGACTGCTAGATATTGATGAAATAAACTGTAGAACATCAACATATAGTGTCACATACTACCATAAGACTGAAGTTGACCAGCCTGTAGGGGAAATGGCAGCTGAGTGATAGATTTCAGATTCGCAGCTTTCGATGATGACATTAGAGACCAGGAAACAATTATTTAACTGGCTACTGGCATATTAGCCAAGCCACAACTGTCTGTGTGAAACTTATCTTAGTGCTTGTGTGAGACAAATTCAGTTTTCAGAACAAAGGGATCAGATTCCTCAATAAAGTAATTTTTTATTACTTAGACTCTGTGAATGATCTCACATATCATCTAGTTTTTTCTTTGAAGAGATGCAGGATACCCATAAATTTCTGTCTCATCTCTACCAGGGCCATGCCAATACCTTAAGCACCCTAAACTTTCTCGGGTGAAAGGATGTGCTTGTATTTATACAGGTGAATTATGCCTCTAAATTTGGGTATACAGGACACCTCAATTTCTTAGACACCAATTAGGTGTCTAATCTCCCATTACAGGCAGTGCTAAAGACCGGGTCTGGTGCTTTCCTGAGGTGGTTTCACACATCACAAGAAGCAGCTGGGCACCTACGCTCAGTTCTCAGGTGAGCGGTGCAATGGGCCAGCCAGTAACAGTCTGTGTTATCACAGCTTAAAGCTACCCCAGTCCTGATCCATGGGTGGCATAAGCACAAACATCCAGAGGTTTTTAAGTTACCCTTGAGTATCTTGCCTTATTTTCTACTGCTCTTCCAGAAGCACCTGTAGGTCCTAGCTCAGAATGCCCATTGCTGCCTAAGTGTATCACTGCAGTGGATATTTAAGTCACTTAGCTAAAGACCCCTGCTGACAGACATCTAAAGTTTAGGAGTCTGAATCTTACACTGAATCCCATACAAATTGATTTGCAGTCTGAAATCTGAGCAGATTTTAGTACATTTTATTTCATAGTTATGACAATGCTTGCACGACCATTTGCCAAGGCTCAACTAGGACACAGCAGCATAGCAGCAATCTCTGGATTTTTTAGGTTTTGGCCTTATAACATCTGCTGAAATTTGAATGGTGACATAGGTTCTTTTTTTAAACAGGAATGATTCATAAAGTCATCTGCAATAGTGGCAAATACTGGGTTCTTTATGTACCAAGAACAGTGTTGTTTAGTCTTTTGTAGAATATGGTGCCTTGCAAGTATGGAAACTCATGGCTTTATGCAGAATTGCATTCAAAATCACCTGGATGCAACCAGCAGTCTCAGAACAGATGGGCACATGAGTTTTCAGCTTTTGATGTTTAACTTGCTAAGCAGAACTAATGTATTTATCTAGCACTTTTCTCCAGTATTACATGTGGGAGTTTATTTGTAGCATAAAAGGAAATCTTTCTTAATGCTCATTTTAGCTCTATGCAGACTGAAAGGAAGAAGGTTAGTAAAAAGTGCATTTTCAGGAAAACAAAGGTTTAGAGCTTAGTTCAGAAATTACCAAATTCAAAGGATATGGTCTTTAATTTCAGTGCCCATTCCATCAACCCCTTAATCATTTCCTCAGTCTGGAAGCCCTTTATTTTTGTGGTTAACACAGAAAAAAAAGGATAATTATGTATTCAATGAAGTAAATTATATGAATATTCAGTACAATCCTATCATTTGTATAATTCACAGTACCACTGATATTGTTTTTAATGGTAACTTGTGAAGAGGAACCTCAGTGCTATTTTTAATTTAGGGACATAATCTTCTTTTTCAGTTATATGACTGAAAATTAGGAGTGAAGCCAATAACTTCTGAGACACAACAAACCAAAATAGGAGAGGAGGAAGTTAATCTATAATTCTTCAACTCTGAATTTTTTTCCTATGAAAGAACAGTGCTGCTGTGTCTTTGTCAATATTTTTCTCTCCTCTCAAAGAACCAGCCATTAGTAACAGGGTGAGAAAACTTCCTCACCTCAGGAAGGTCTCAGGTATCTCAAGGTTGAAGACCTTTGTTTCTCAGAGCACATTGAGCCTTTACTGCAGAAACCCGTGGTTTATCTCTTGAGTCAACTGGTGCATGACTTTGGCAGAGGCATGGGCAGCCAGCCCTTTGCTTTACAAGGGACCAGCCATGGCAGATTAGAGCAGCTACACCACTCACCAAAAACACTGGAGTCTCATCTGAATACAGCTGGAAATCTGATCTCTGTTATCTACCTCTTTGGAAGTCAATATATAGGAAATATGATCCACCTTTAAAGACATGTATATACCTCGAATGACAAACAATAAAAATGTAATTATTTTATGCATTAATTATCTTCATTAGGCATTCAGTGAAAATTAAATAAATTTACTCAAAAAAGTGATATAGTTTAACTTCTGATATAGGCTTTTAATAATATTGATATGTATGCATACAGCTTTAAAAATTTGAGATTTATAAAATATAGTCTTAAAATAAAAATAAATTATATTTTTGTCATTTTTAGCAAGTCAGATTAATATACATTAAATAAGAGTTTGTCTATGTCATTGTGTAGAAATGTGATTAGACCCTAGGACTTTTTTTGGATATGGCTGTCAACTATGACTACTTTACCCACATATTATGCATGGATAAAGAATAATAAAAGTGTTTCTATACACTGATAGGTGCTTGTTGTTAAGGCTGTAGCACTGAAAATCATAAAAACAATTAACGAGAAACTTACCTTTTAAATAAAAAAGTTTATAAAGAAGCAAGAATGGAATGTTCACTCTGAATGCCGCTTCTACAGTAAAACCTCAGGGTATTTAAGTAAAATTACATTGTACAACCATTAGTTCAGATTTTCTTGAAATAACATTCCTTTTGCAAGACAAATATTAATAATTTCAATAGCTCACTGGATATGTAATGCATCATTTATCACTATTAATGTTAATAAGAAAATGTCTAAGTTCCAAACTACTTTAAGCTGGTCGGCACAAACCCATTTTCATTTGCATCGAGCAAGATGTATCCTGGCAACCGTATATTTTTGGATTCGTAACAATTTATTCTATTCATTTTATGCAAATGAGGTAACCAATACTGCAGGAATCACGAGAATACAAGATGGATAACTTCCATCATTCAGAGCTATAGATAGATGATTAGGAATTTGTGTGAGTTAGATTTTTTTAAAAAATAATCTGTTAAACATTCTCTTCAGTGTATTTATCCAGCTTAAATGTGTATCTGGCATGATTCACATACTTTCACTCAAACATGGAAAGCAAGCAGCAACCCAACTTGTGTGTTGTGAAGTCATGATTATCCCAAACCACAGCCCTGCTTCTTCTCTATTATTTTCAGTGTTGAAAATCCTATATTTTTCACCAAACTCACATAGAACTTATGGAGAAGAAGAGCAGCAAAGGCTCCCAACTTTACCACACCGAGGAAGGCTGACTAGAAAGCTTGGGAAGCTAACACAGCATCTACAGCAAGCACGAAGTTGAGGTGCTATATATATATGTTATATCATGTGTGAATGTCATTGGACATTTTTCAGAGAGCTGTCTTCTGGTTTTGGTGGTTATGTGTCAGTTTTTTTAATATATTTGCTATAGAAGATGTTTTACAGAAACCTGTGTATCTTTGGTATATTCTGGTATGATGAAATATTTAAAAAAAATTTTTTTGTAAGATCCATGGAGTTCAGAAGGGGCAAAGCTTGTTTATAGAAATGTACCATGTATAATACCCTATAAATGCAGAGCATTTATAAAAATAGATTATTCTTTTCTGTTTTTTTGTTTTGGTTGGTTTTTTTTGGTTTTTTTTTTTTTAATTTTTGTTCCTCATGAGCTCTCAGCCTGGATCAAAATCATGGAGTCTGAATACTCTGAACATCCAGGCCTATGTAGTTCCTTTCAAGCAGCAACAATAAATGAAGCAGCATAGCTGCTTGAACCACATGAACCACAACCGTACAGCTCCTCCCCAGTGAACAAGATAGCTGTTGTTGTTCTACTCCTAAAATTATTTTCTTCTGCTGACCAGTGGGATCCAGCTATACTCAGAATAAATTCAAATTAGACAACTGAAATGGTCCTCAGTCACTTTTCCTGTACTTGAACAGTTTCTGAAGCAACTTCTGAGCCATTGAAGTTTTTTAGGTGGCCTAGACCTTCGTATAGCTACTGACCAACACAATATTCAAAATATGCTTTAGGAAATAAGCAGTAGAGCTTTCCTTGAGCTCTGTCAAAGGAGAGGAGGACAGAGTTGATGAAAATGGAATTTCAGCCATCTGATTTTGCCCCATTGCTACATGGCAGTCCGTGAACTTCAACTGAGCTGAACTCTTTGTTAGTAATTTAAAAGGTCAGGACTCCAATTTGAAGATGTATGAAGTGATGAGCAGTTGTCATAGGAAATTACACAAGTGCTTTGGAGTAACAGTTGGGTTGCTAAATTAGATTCCTATCTTTTGTAATAGGAAAAGCTGGGCTTTGAATTTCCCATACTATCTCAGTGTGGATCCAATACATACACTTTTGCAAAATCCATATACGTAAATGTCTGTTGTTTATAAACCATTTCTCCAAGCCTCTGCTTTTCAGACAAAAAGCAGGGTAGGTGCCCAACTGGACCATGGGAAATGTACATTAAAATCTGGATTACGATATTTCCTAATTCTTGAAATCTTAACTTTGCAGCTTTAAATACTGTTTTTAATGCATGCTTTATGTATGCAGTTCCATTCTTTAAAGAATACATCGAACCAAATATGATCTAATACCCTGTCTTGCACTGACTATTTGGAAAGGATTTGCAGGATCCAGACCATCCTTTGCACAAGCATTAAGTTGTGAATGGATGTCATCTTCTCAGTTCCATTGTATTGGTACCACCACATCACCACTCCCAGCTTGCCTGTGTTTATTGTCCCCAAATATTTTCTGGGATGAGTTGCTATTACAGTTAAAAATGAGACAGATTAAAGAGTTTAAGCAGTAGGTCTCTCCTGGGTCACTTCATTTTGACTGAATTATATTAAGATGTGCTCACCCTGTCAACTCTAGAAGAAGATATGAGAAGATGTGATAGCCTCCAGCACAGTGTGGAGAGAGATGGTCTGGTTGTTCCTGGAGTGGGCATCGGCTTAGTGCCCAGCAAACTCAAGGAATTTAAAAAACTGAATTCTCCTACAATTATTTGGCTCTTCTGCTACAGGAAATAACTTAAAGCACATGCTATATCTTTTATTAAAGTCATTTGTATTTATCTGTTGTTTGCTGTGTCAAAACCACTATCAGGATGTATAAAAATTACTTGGTGTAAATCCAATGAGTTTTTTTTCTCTTAATCCATGTTTGACAAACTGTAAAACATCTATACTACATGCAAGCCAGTAGGAGACTGGTCTCTCTTTTCTTTTTTATAATTTTATTCAAGAACAAGGAGGATAAGTTTAAAACTGTCTTACATGTCATTTGACAAAAAAATCCTTACATTCCTATAATTATTTTTTTACCTAAAATCTGAAAAATCAAGAATGCTACCTTTTAAAAAGGAGTACAAAAACTCAAAGAAAATATAAGTGTATCAGTACTGTTAGATTCCATTTGAGATGGTGCCAACATGAAAATTTAAGCCCTCTACAATTTAGACATTCCAAGCCTAAACTATCATTTGTCTAACACATAATACAAACAGCACAGCAACAGAAGTGTTAGGAACATTGAGTTAGTGCTTTCCTGACTTCCCAGAAGTACGTTATTCTTTTTTCTGTCTTATTAGAATTAGAATAATCATAGCGCATATACTATCCTTCAGCTAGATGATGTTAAAACTAGTTAAAAAAAAGTAAATATCCTTATTCTTAGTAAACTATTTTGGCCTTTTCTGGCATCTGAACTAGAAAAGCTAAACATGTTCTTCTGAGTTCTCTAAATAACCTTACATCTCTTCTTACAAGCATTGAGTGTATATGTAAATGAAATAAAATATCACTAATCTGAAAGATAAATACAGCGCTAATTATGGAAAGTCAATAGTCAGTAGTCAAACAGATGTTTATAATGAACAGTGATTAATTCTGAGTCAATTATAAGGCTAAATGGAAGGTTCATTTTTATGTGTGGAAAAAGACCTGTGTCCACAAAAAACTGAAAAATCATAGGCTCATAGAATCATAAAATAATTCGTGTTGGAAGGGACCTCAGGCAGTTTCTAGTCCAACACCCTGTTCCAAGCAGGATCAGCTGTGAGATCAGGCCTTGTTGCTCTGGTGCTTACCCAGTTGGATCTTGAAAAGCCTCAAGAAAGGAAACTGCACAGCCTCTGTGTGAAAGCTGTTCTGCTTGTGACTGTCCTCGTGTTGAGGACACTGCCTTACAACCAGCCTGAACCTGGCTTTTTTTCAGCATACATGCATTGAAACTCCTCCACCTGCCATGCACCACTCAGGAGAGCATGTTCCTCTCTTAGAATCAATCACAGAATGGTTTGGGTTGGAAGGGACCATAAAAATCATCTCACTCCATGAGGCCATGTTGCTCAGGGCTCCATACAACCTGGCCTTGAAAACTTCTAGAGATGCACAAGGGATGGATCTTCTTGATAACCTTCTCAAGGGTTAGAAAGCTGCTTTTAGTTCCCACCTAGTAGAGGTAAGCAATAGATAGTAAATCTTTGCCTCATTTTTCCCATCCAGTGCTATGAATAGGAAATAAATATCTTATTCCATCTCACTTTCTTCTGTTTACCCAATAACATCACCTTTTCTAACCTCATCCCCCTCCTTGCTGTGTCTTTTGAGGTCCATTCATCCTAAAGCCCACAAAGCCATCTTCCATCATGATGTTGCCTTGAGCTTTCATTCTAGGGAGAGCAGCTTCCCACCACTGGTGACAAGAACTCAGAGGGTCTCCTTGCATTGGCATTGCTTATTGCAGTGGTCCTGGTTAGACATCCTGCAGTTCTACCTTGTAGAGTGATTTCAGTTTGTCACTGAAATAAAAGTATTTCTCAGACAACAGGATATGCAAACATCTTTTCACACAAAAATTGTGCTCATTCAGTTGTTACAGGAGCAACTGAGCACTGAACTGCAGAACAATTAATTTTGCACAAAACAAATGAAACGTAAAAAGACTTCTGTTGACTCCTTACAGATCCCAAAACAGGAATGAAACATATTCTCTTTCAGTGTATTTTCTTCATGTCTGCTTAAATGAAGTGGTTACTTCTGCTGGTATCACTTTCAGAAGGAGCTGCTAGAGTGAACCAAGAGCAGCCTTAAAAAGAAAATGCTTAACTCCACCACAGCTTGCATCAGGATGAAGACAGAAGAAAACCACAGATGAAGATTGAAAAAGGATTTAAAAATTTTCTAGAAAAGACAGCCTCTATGTCTCAAAGATGGCACAGAAGTCAACTAAAATAACTTTTTTTGTCATTGTTACTAGATCAAATCACAACCAGATCTGTCTGCATCACAGAATTTGAAATTCAGTTAAAATCTTGGGAAAAAATGTGATTTAGTTGCATGCTAGTCTTCCTAGTAACACAGGCAGAGCAGAAAAGAGTCCTGCCTTTTTCCAAGGTTCATGATGAGGGAATTAATTTCCTTTCTGTGTGTTTTATTTGTGCAACCAATGATTACAGATGGTATTTTCTTTATCCTGAAAGCTCAGCAATAATAGAGAAAGCCATGCAATTGACAACACTTAATGTACCATTAGAGTTTTTCCTTCCCAAGCATTAGTTTGTATCACATTTTGTGCTGAATTGTACTAACTCCTTCCCACCAAGTAAAGCACTGTATAAAGAGAAGGCTTAATGCAAAAGAGTCGGTGAGGTAATTAGTATTTTATTCAAACAAGCAGGTTCAATTCATGCAGTACCAAATAAGCATTTCCAGCTCTGCTTCCCTGACAATCTTTACTATTAATTGAGCACATCTAGCTTGCACTTTGCTGAATAGCACAAAGATGACGCCATGGGCCATGCTGCTGCACATGGCTCTCAGTCCATTGATTACCCTGCAGCAAAAAAATGGGAAAAGGTTAAAAGTTCTACTTTGACCTCTTAATGGCTATGAAACCTATAGACTTTAGGGTCTGTTCTGGGGTTTCAGGATCTGGCAGTAGCAGCTTTGAGATCTCTAAAGGGTTCATCTCTCTTGGAGGGGAACTGCCCTGTGAAGCTCGGAGAGAAGCACAGATATGCATATTCAGTCCTGGGCACAATAGCTCCATTCTCATTGTCAGGTCAGCAGTCAAGTTCAGTGTAACTCCTCCTTCTGTTTCTGAATCAGGACTTTATGGAAATGCTGAGGATTTTTAATAAAGCAACTCTGCTGTGAAACAAATCTGCCCTTCGTGACAGCTCTCTGCTAAGCAGTGCCACTGCAAAGCTTATTAAGTCAAAATTTTAAAGTTCAAAGGCAGCATCAGGTTTCAGTAGGCGTCTCTCCTCATCTGCTCTTCACAGCAATATAATTTGCTACCACCCATATTTTTATTACACAAGTAACGTCTACAAGCTCTTGCTGTTGTAACACCCGATCTATTTTAGTAACTAGTGAACCATTCACACATTTTTTTTTTCAGAAGCTGAAACTTCATATCTTTATACTGATTCTCAGCCTTTTTGTTCCTAAATTCAGCTGCACTCAATGGTTTCTAATCAGTGGCAAGCTCTTCCATAACCCTGGAAATGGTCATTTTCAGTGATCCGTATCACTGTGCAGAATTAAATTCATGCATCACAGAGCACAGAAGAATATTATTCCATGATTCTAAATTCAGCCATTCATATGAGCTGACTTATAGTCAAATCTTGCTTCACAGAATATAATTTATCATGTGGGTAAATGACATCCTTTTAAATTTTAATGTTATAGCCTTTGCAAAAATGGTTGCAGGTGATTATAATCTGGTATGAAATCAGCATCCTAAACTTTCATTTTAAAAACAAAAATGCAAAGCTTTCCATTTCTTGCAACACTCAAATTAATAGTAATTTTCTTATTATATTTTGGAAGCCCTAAAAAAATTTAAACAAAATTTGCATCAGTTCACAGGAATTTCTTCTGGTTTTATATTAATTTCAGTGCTTTTAGTTACAATCACATGGAGCCCAACTTTTAAGTGCAGAGGACTTGTATGAGAATTAAGTGCATGGAAAATGATTTCCCTTAAATTTACAGTTCTTGTGGTCCCCATCTGTAGGCAGATTTGCACTGACAGGGAGCCCTGCAGTTCCCCCATTACCAGAAAAATTAAGCTTTGGTCCTAATTAAAAGGTTTTCAAAAAACTATTTTGAAGACAGCCAGGCCTCTCAGTGAGTAGAATGCAGC